>VCCN01001104.1:3842830-3855015 GCA_006491835.1 Architeuthis dux | reverse complement strand
TACACACGGAACTTGACACCGTCAGATAAAAACTCTCCACCCACAGCCTCAATATCTCATATCAACTTCGACTTTACATACATTTAAAATCCCTATTAACCAGTTCACATAAACATAAGGCAGAAAACGAACCATATACACACATGAAACAGGACACCGAATCAGATAGAATTTCTCCAACCACAACCAATTAACCACATATGCTGCTTGACCTCACAGCTGACACAACATCTTCATAAATATAAACTTCTTCAATCTAATACATACTCCAAACACCGGGTAGACAGTTCACATACAGACCGATCAACAAAAAACGACCCGTATACACATATGAAACTTGACACATGTAATCGGGACTACGACAACACATTTCGGCTGAAGATCGAAATAATTCATCACCCCAGCTTGATTTGGGACACTTATAAATCGTATGGATTAATTTAAAAGTGATCGATACCCACCCACATCCGGGACAACTGATCATGGGATCTATAAATAGACACCATTCTGTATTCTCACACATTTTCTGATGATGTTAGCTTTGAATAACGAAACGTAAATTAAATTTAAAAATCTCATTTGTAATACCATGTTGTGGCTTCCCAAAGTGTCTCTTCAATCTAATACTGTCGGATGAATTATAATCTACATCGATACACTGGTCACACATTTATTCATATATATATACATGTTGTTTATTTTGTGTGTGTGTGTGTGTGTGTGTGTGTGTGTGTGTGTTTCTTTGTTTGTATGTGCAGATGTTTCTCAAAATACGTCATTGTCTCAAGTGGATAGGTCTGCGTAATAAATATCCGAAAAGTAATTAAGCGTGTAAAAAAAAAGACCCTTTTTTGAGAACAAAATAAGTTTTGTCCATTTGTATGGAATGTTCAATTACTTACTATCATTAGTCTACATACTGTACTTTCCCGTCTATAGAGACGCATGATTTTCAATGGAATTTGGAAGTTTAGGGCCGGCTGCAACTCACCATGGCTGTCCAATTTGAATTCAGTAGACGGCTCACCTAGTCATAATACCAGCATATTGGTTATATTGTTATATTTATATAATCTTTTGTTCATTCAAATGTGCGTCTGATATGCCAGCAAGTACGGTAGTTTAGTTATATAGATATGTATATAGTGTGAAATATATGTATTGTTCGCTCATTGTGAAATTGGCAATTACATCCCGACAGCGGTTGGATAAAGTTTTCATATCTTCTAGATTTGGATTACAAGAAATTATTTGAATCAAGATTTGAATCAAGATTTATTTCAGATTTAATCAATTGCAAACATTCCAGAAGATTAAGTCTGGATTAATAGGTATTTATTCTAATGTTTGCCGTTAATCCCATGTAGATTTATTTCTCCTATTTATGCCAATTATTGGTCCATAAGAGTGTCTGGCCAATTGTTAAAGAGGGGAACTCTTGTGAATTAAACAAATGGTCATAATCATATTCCAAAAGATTATCAGTTAATTCAAAACAAATAAAACGGATGAAGGAGAATTGTCTTTGATTTCTTATCACTGAATAAAAAACTCAACAAAGAACGTTTTATTTATATATGAGTTTTTTAAAAGTTGATATTTTGTTATTTTTAGAGCTACAATGCTGTTTCTTTCATTTATTTTGAACACTCTATGGATCATAATGCAGAGTGTTCAAACTTCCAAATTAAAAAAAAACCCTGAGAATCATGGCTCTAAAAATAACAAAACTATCATTTTGGGGGGAAAGTGGTGTATTGGACATTTATCATGCGTGCGGTCTACCACACTATCTGTAGTCTACACTACTTTAATGTGCGGTCTACCAAGACCCCACCTAACTCGACTGATCCGATTACTAAGTGTAGCAGGCAGCTTAATGAGGAAAAAGCATTCATTTTACACAACGAATATTTATTTTCCAACATAATTTCCTTACTTCTCAATGCACTTAATTCAGTGGTGAATATTAATCATATCTATCGAAAATAAAACAGAGAAGATCAATATTCCACTAGCAAGGGATACATGACTAATATATTCCAACTAAGCATAAAAATAGTTAACTTTGTTTTTGGTGAACACTCTTCACTATATGTCTATCACGTAACGTTAAACCAACTCGATATATAAAATAAACATTTTCCTAGCGTGATTCGAAATCACAACCAAATCATCGGTAGACGGCTTTCTTACCGACTGAGCCAAACTGACAAGTCTTACATACACACAAAAATGTATGTTATATATACGGAAGGGCTTATTTAATTCTCATAAATAAATACATTTATACTAAACAATATTCTTTTAATGTTTCATTTATTATATACACAATACAAAAGTTGCAGTAATTATATTCAGTATGAATAGAAGTAGAAGCTTGACCCTGCAGTAGCCAGGCTTGTTACCGAATGTTGTTAGTATAAAAGTAATAGGGAGCTCTGATATTTTTTCAATTTGTATTAATAAATCAAATACCGTATATCTCACTATATAAGGCGCACTTTTTATTTTACAAAAATATCTCTGCGTATTATATTGAGTTTGATAGTTGAGTTTGGAACATATAAACACCCCTGTTTGACACACTAGTTCCCTGGTGACCTCAGAATTAAATATAGATGATTACAAATTAAAATAATGTTAAAATAAAAAAAAGATTATTTATGAAACCGATAGCCAAAAGTCAGAAGCCAGAAGCCAGAGGCACATCGTTCGTTTTTACCCCAAAATATTCCTTGCCAAATTATAGCTGCGTGTTATATGCGTGTTATATGTCGTTGTGTGTTATATGTTGGGAGATACGGTACGATTCCTACTAAACAGACATTTAAGATTTCTGCCAATTGTTCCCATGTTCTTCTCAAGGTGATGTATGTACCAGATTGTAGAGAGTCCTATTATTATAGGATGGAACAAACAGTGTTTATGTGTTTCTCTGCCTCAGAAGCAAAATACAGTGGATTTTTCCTTGTCGGGTAGATTCTGAAATGACAAGGCGTTAATTGATTCAGATCATTCATTCTGAATGTAAGGTGTATTACCCATAACGGGGCAATCTGAACACATTTTGGGTAGGGGGAATTTGGGCGTGAAGCTGGGTCGTATTAAGGCTTAACTGATTAATTCCTAATTATACAGTTCTATTAATTCCTAATTATACAGTTCTATTGATTCCTAATAATACAGTTCTATTGATTCCTAATAAAACAGTTCTATTAATTCTTAATAATACAGTTCTATTAATTCCTAATAATACGGTTCTATTAATTCCTAATAATACAGTTCTATTAATTCCTAATAATACAGTTCTATTAATTCATAATAATACAGTTCTATTAATTCATAATTATACAATATTATTGATTCCTAATTGTACACTACTTTTAAGTTTACTATAGATTCCATAGTAACTAATGCCTAAGATATATAAAGCGATGAGATAATCGCGTTGTTCCTAAATTTCACACAATAAAGTAACTACATGAATTCTAATTTCTTTATAGTTCATGTATCATTATTATCTTTTTTACAAATAATTTGTTTCTTTGCTCATATTTTCTCACTTCTAACGGATTAAAAGCACAAAAGATTATTGGCAAAAAAAGAAAGTGTTTCTATTTCTTTCGACTTGGTTAACGGATGTAGAGATTTACCAAACATTTGAGCCGTAGCGGTTAGGCATGGAACCACTGCTGTAAAGATTGGTTGTAAAGACAGATTGATTTATTGATTGTTTTATTTAACGGCACATCAACCCTTGGTGGGTCATTTAGTGTCGAATTCAGAAGTGGGGAGTCCCAGATATCCGGAGATACCTGAGCATCTTATAAGGACCCCCGAAGTGCAGTGGTTCTCTGAACTTCGAGGTCATAGCGGTTTCGAAGCACATATACTCCATTTTGATCCTAGCCAAAGGCTTCGATATCCTGCGCAACTTATCCCAGCACGATACCCGAGCATGACACAAGGGCCGTGGTTCTCTGAACTTCGAGGTCATGGCGGTTTCGAAGAACAGTTACTACAGGCCGAGAACCGATCTCCTGTTGTTAAGAGTCCACTTGCAAAAGGGTGGGACAAACTGTGTTTATGTATTTCTCTGGCTCAGGCGCAAAACATAGTAAATCTTTCCTGGTCGGGTACAATCTGAAGTGATGAGCTGTTAATTGATTCTGAGATCAATAGTGAAATTGCAAAGTTCCGCTCTGGGGTTCAAGGAGAGAACCGCAATCAGATTTGATTCCCCACACCAACTAAAAACAATTAAGTAATGTTTCCCCGCTATCCAAAAGTAGTGTTCCTATACAAACCTGTTGTATACCGAAGTGGCATAAAGCGAAGACGCAAGTACAGTTAATTGGGTATAGGAAATATTTATTAGTGTTCCCAGACCCCCAAACTGGTGCTTGTATGTTAGACTGAATCGTCGGAGTTTGGGGTGTAGCAGAGAGAGGAAGAAGGTGCATGCTGCCTCTATAACGGTTTGCTGCAAAACAAACGTTGAACGCTATTTTCGAGTTTCGCCATTTTTGTTCGTAAAAGCGAAAACGTGGCGTAAAGCGATCTTTTCAACAAACGGCGGATAACTCTACGTCCATGTCCATGAAATGTTTTTTTTAATTGTTGTGTTCTCTTCACTTGCGATTGTGCCGTGTCCCTTCAGAATGTAGGCGATCACGAACCCCCTATGTTTGGCTGATACTCATTCTGCCATCCAAACTTGTCAAGTAGGTTACCCGTTACCTACCTCTGCTTCGATTGCCTTCGATGCACCCGGTGAGCGTCCAGCTCTCCGAGCATTCCTTCCTCATTATGTGTCTCAGAAATTACAACTGTTAGAAACTGTCAACTGTAACTGTCACCAACACTGTCAACTGTAGGTTTCTTGAGTTGTTAAGTGTGTCACACTGGCTGACTGGCTGGCTATCTATGTATGGAGCCGCTTTTTTTTGTTTTTGAAATCCCCACTCTCCCCCAAAAATGTTTCTGGTGGGTGGCTCAATTTACAATGCAAGTTTATGCTAAATGTGTCCCTTAGTTTGTGTCCAGCAGCATTCACGCTTGTTTTTTGTTGTTGAAAATTCGGACATTTTTTTAGTGATCAGCGCCCAACAAAAATCGAGGAGAAATAACTTATTCATTGATCACCCCTTTTTCCCGTTTCTTAATTGATCACCCCCAACCCGGCATGCTGCAAAGAAAAGCCATTGGTCTCTATTTTGTTTTCTGATTTTCTATTGAGTGACTGTCCGACATGTCTATGTTTGTTATTGTTACCAACAATTCCGTTGTGGTTCTGACTCTTCTTAAACGGTCCTCATGTGTTACACTTACGATGCAAAATCGGAAAAAACAATGTCTGGTGTTGATTTATCTCGTTGTAACATCTTTGCACGGATTGCGATCGGCTTATGGCGTCGGTATCGGGTCATCTGGAGGAGGAGGAAGAGGGAAAAGCTGTATATCCAATTACGGGGCACAACGCATATACAATACGGTTCAGACAAAACCAAATGAGCAGAACGAATTGCATCTTAGATCAAAGTGAATAGCCCAGATCATGGAATAAGGCAAATCTAAATGTAAATGAGATAAACATACGGACAACACCCTAGAAAGAGTAAACAAAACTGAGATGCAAACACAAATTGTATTAAAATAAAGCAGAGCACATGATTATCAAATGTAAAATTATTCTTTACTCCTTTCAAAATTTTAATTACTTTTGTACGAAACCGTCTGCTTTAATATAAACAGACCTGCTTAAAATAGTGATTTTCATGGATATTCTTCGTATATATTATACCGTTTTGTGTAAATAACCTTCCGTACACATGACCCAGAATTGATTTGGAGATGATTCAAGAAATGGAGCTTTCTTTAATGTTATGTAAGTATAATGTTATTGCTGTTATCATTAATAATGATAAAGTGCGGTCAGGATGTTGATAATGGCCTAAACAGCCGTAACATGTACATCAGAAGGAATACACCAATACACAAGGGTCGGGATGTTGAAAATGGCCTAAACAGCCGTAACATGTACATCAGAAGGCATACACCAATACACATGGGTCGGGATGTTGATAAATGCCTAAACAGCCGTAACATGTACATCTGAAGGCATCCACCAATACACAAGGGTCGGGATGTTGATAATGGCCTAAGCAGCCGTAACATGTACATCAGAAGGCATACACCAATACGCAAGGCGGAACTACATTCATAATTGTAACATTTTGAACTTCTTTATTTATATTTTGAAGTTTTAGAATGTTAATATTTTATAACGTCTAGAACACTGAAATTGAAAATAGTTTTCATTTTCATAGTTAATTGTTAAATAATGTAATATAGTTATTCACTAACTTGAGACAATGACAGATCGTGGATAGTAACATAGTTCCCTCGGAGCTGTGCGCGTGTATGCGCGTGTGTGCGTGCACATACGTTTTGCAACCAATGCACAAAGAAATTAATGTGCGCACAAAATATTTCAAATTCTGTTGATAGCTTACTGAGATTTTATTGAAAAAATATTGATTCCCTACGTCCAATTCAAACGTGCGCTCATACGTTTGACACAGGAAAACAAATTGCACAACATAAGATGTTTGCGTCCACTGACTACTAAAATTAGAGGGAAGGTTGTGTTACGCCAATATTGCAAATGGGAAAGCTCAGCCTTGAGAATCAGCATTCTGAATTCAACGATTGGCGCAGTAGGAAGTACGACACGTTTTCATCTCTAACGGCTGCAATGTATGCATGAACACCATTCGCTAATCAAGTAAGAGACATTACATACGGGGTGATCGAAAAGAAAATGCAATATTCAAAAGGGAAATAATTCTTTGAAAAAAGCTATCAGTTACCTCCCTTGAATTCATAGTCAGTTGATTGGTTTATACACTTAGCTGTATTCTCAGCTAAGCGTATCAACCAACCAACTGATTGTAATTTCAAGGGCTTTCTGAATATTGCATTTTTTAAGAAACCCTGTATTTCATAAGCTAACTTATAAGCTTACTTCATGAACTTACTTTAAACTGACATGATGATGATAATTATTAGACTTCTCTTACTTTCGATGTTGATGAGCAATTCTTGTAGAGGTCAGTCTTGCAAGTTCAAATTAACAATTCAACTCCCTTGGGTTACTTCATTTAAAAAAATATATATATAATGTTATCACGGAGTTGATGCGAGGCAAAGTCTTTCTTTTTTTAAATTTGTATTTCTCGCTACCATGATGCGTTTTTGTTATCCCTGTACGGAGTGAAAGGAAAAAGGATTTTGTAAATGTTGTTGTTTGCGTACACCGTGTACAAACACATTGTTATGCATGCACCTTTCCACTTGGACATTCTATTGTTTTCATACTGTAAACTATTTGTTAAGACTTTCGAAAGAATCGTACACCGTTGAACATTAATAAACCTTTGTATTGAATGACATATGTATAGCATCTTAAATTCCAACGCAAAGCTTTTGTATATAATTGTATACTATGTTTCTACTCGTCCGTTTGATGGACGAGTGGATAGAGACGTTGATTAACCAACCTGCATTTTGTAGTGATCACAGCCCAACAAAAGGCGCAAGACGTTACTTATTCATTGATTACCCCTTTTCAAAACGTGTTAATTGGTCACTCCCAACAAAGATGACGGTGATTCATAATTTCACTTGGACTGTTATTTTCTTTTTAATTTCTGCCTGCTTGTTCATGCCACCATTTTAATGTGCAAAATTCATTCCGTTTATTAAATATTGACTATTTAATTTACGCATTCATCCGTTTATTGACTTTTCATTACTTCTTAAATTCCCCTCAATGTCTCTCAGGTAATTGGATTATTGAGCAAAGGGAAGTAACTCTTTGTCTTCGAACACAATCACGTAAGCTTAATGCAGGGCGGCGCAACAGCCACTTTTCATTTTAAAACTCGAATAACTTTTTTAATGAAAACAATTAAGAAATTTCCGCTTTAGATTTATTTGTTTTTGACCTTTCAAATTGCTTTAAACTAATTGTGAAATATAATATCCCGTAAATGCCTCCCATCTTCAGTTTCGCAGAGTCGAACCCTTTCCAGGCAATGTTCCATGGCAGCTCCTAATGCATCTGATTCCAATGCTCTATTTCTTGTCTAACTATTATTCGGTTCCAGGAATGTTTGGGGGCTTCTGATTTCTGATCCACGTTAAATTAATTTGCGAAGCTGCAAATGGATGGCATTTGCGAGATGTTATATTTCACAATTAGTTCAAAGTAAATGTCATGGCCCAGAATAAATATATCTAAAGGGATAATCTATTTACCTCTTTATTAAAAAAGTGACTATTGCGCCACTATATATTCTCTTTCTGGTGACCGTATACAGGGACATCTTGATTAGTGAAGTTTTGAACAGTACATGTTTCGATTTAGAACGGTTAAGGTATTGCCGTGAAAATTATTGTAACTAAGTATTAGATGAAAAAGAAAGCACATTACATTATAATAGAACCTTTAACGGTGCAATTTTGAACAGTACGGATTATTTTGAAACGAATTAATAGCATTAATCAATGTATATCTGTACATAATGCTTATGTGTTGTTAGTCTAACTACCACGTTTGATCCATACATTATATCTGCAGCCATCCTTCTGGTCTTTTGTCGTACTAAGACGAGGATAGTAAATGTCTATTACTCGCCACTTTAACATAAATAACATGGAAAACAGAGTTTTCCCCTTTAATAAAACTCCCAATCATATTAATCGATTGATAGCTTTTCTATTGCCAATTCCCAATGAATATTATTTCGGATTATGTTCTCAGGAAGTTTCTTACTAGAATTCCGATTAATGCAGTAATTGAAATGCACACGTTGCTTCGATTCGGACTCTTTACGCTATTATATTTCCAGAATCAAAATCCTTGGAGGGAAATTTCTCATGTCTTTCCAATTAATATAAGCCGACAGTATTTATCGTTCATAATAACTTCATCGCAGTTATTGACTACTTCGTAATCTACTGTGCACGGTTTGGGATTTGGAAATAGATTAACCTTTATGTTCAGATTTCATTGGGGATTAAACGACAAATGAGTTGTTCAAGTATCGTTTGGTAGGTAATCTTTCTCACCTTTATAGGTTTTGTGCAATGTTGATTGGATGAAATTTCAGTCAATCGGCTCTCAGATTAAGAAACACGTAACGTACAATGGAGACTGATGAGGCTCAACAGATCACGATACAGCATATTATATTAGAGAACAACGGTCAGATATATAATTGAAAAAGACGTTAAATTAATCTAATGGCAATGGGCTGGTCATGTTGCAAGAATGTCAGACAAACGTTGAACATCACGACTCACAACATGGATCCCCAGAGATCATATGCGAAATTCTGGCCGGCAAAATACAAAATGGCGTGACGATTTAGACAAGTCGCGTATTGGCCCCGCGACGCCCATGATCAAGATATCTAGCGGATCTTGGGGAATATTTATGCCTAACGACGCAGGATAAAAGGATGATGATGGTGATGATGATGGTGATGATGAAAGATTTGTTTTTTTCCTAATCCAATGTCTTTGGCAAAATCTGCATTTGAATAATTACTTTCCAAATGTTGAAACTATGCTTAATTTAAATATTTGTTTGTTAAGAATATGAATTAAGTTAGTAACTACTCTAATAATGAACAGTGTGAATCTCTTGGTTCGCCGGTCGTAACACTGGACTATTCCATTGGTTTGGTGGATCTACTCTAACAATGAACAGTGTGAATTTCTTGGTTCGCCGGTCGTAACACTGGACTATTCCATTGGTTGGGTGGATCTACTCTAATAATGAACAGTGTGATTTTCTTGGTTCGCCGGTTGTAACACTGGGTTATTTCATAAGATTTAGCTGAAAAAATACTTCCTTGTCCACTGTTTCAAACTACGCAATATCCCCGGTAAACGAATTCTATATTATTATCTATAAAAAAACCCATCTCAAACCAAATATATCCGTGAAATTTGTTTCTCCCTGGGAATAATGAATAGATTATATATGAAAGAAAAGCCCCAGATCAAGACAGATAAGTCAATGATCATCAAGCTAATCTTGCTGGCGGTTGGTGGGTTCGATACTCATCGGATCTTCCACTATAGGTGGTCATACCAGGTCATGCTAACTTACTCTATATACTTATATAATGGACTGCGTGATTTTCTTTGGTTTGCTTTCCGTAAACACTTGACTCTCATTCGGGCTTAAGACTTTGCCGATTAAAGTACTTCCGTCCCACCTTTTTAAACTATGGACTCTTCAACTGAAACAAATTTGATATTATTTTTTCTTAGAAGATAGTTTCATAGAATTTCAAATATATCCGGGAGTATTTTCACGGGTATTAATTAGTTAATTATATAATTAACAAGCTTAGTAACCGTAACAAATGGGACGATTATTTACATATGCGTCGACACATCTGAATAAGATCAGAGTATCCAGTTTGGCCAATTTAGATGTTTTTATGTTTTATGTTTCGAAATTGGGAGTCAAGTATTGCTAATTTAGATGGTGTTTTAATTGTTTGAATTTAGGAGACCAGTGTAGCTAATTTAGATGTTTTTAGTTATTATTTTTTGGAATTTGGAGTCAAGCATTGCTAATTTAGATATTGTTTGAATTGTCTGAATCATTGTTGCTAATTTAGATGCTTTTATTTTTTATGTTTCGAAATTGTTGGTCAAGTATTGCTAATTTAGATATTGTTTTAATTGTTTGAATGTGGGTATCCAGTATTCCAATCTAGACGTTTTCTAAAACCTTTTCGAAATTGGGAGTTCAGTGTTGCCAATTTTGATGTTTTATTTTTATATTTTTCGACTTCCAACTTCGAAAAATTGAAAAAGAAAACATCTGAATTAGCAATACTGGCTGTGCGCTCTGCCTAGGGTCAAAATGTCGTTCCCAGACACTTCTGTGTTGGACCAGAGAGTAGTATCTATGCACTCATTGAAAAGTGTTACACATACACAAAACATATATATGGATACATATTGTGTTTTATATATGTAGATTATATATAACAACGTTTGACACACAACTACCACCTTATCTAGACGCCTAACTTGCCACCTATCGAACCGAAGCGCCATAAGACAACATATAAATAAGCACATGCCTTTGGAAACCCCTATAGTAAGATACTTGTAGATAACGCCCATGTATTATACAGGATGAATTGCAGAAAATTACTAATAATCTTGGAAGTCTTAGTTATTAAAAAGAGAAATCCAACACTGAATAAAATCTTCTCCGGACAGGATAAGGGAGTTTTGAAGTTTGATTGTATTTTGCAATTGAAACCCTTCCGAGCTTAGAATTCTCCCACCACTCAAAATATCACACACTAATGGCTAAGCCAAATACACCTTAGTTGAGATAATTCTGGAATTGCCAAAGACATTGAAAGTTGCCAATCGTTTGGCCGAAAGCGCTTGGTATGATAACAGTTTTTGGCAACTTACTCCATGGATCCAAACATATTTCCTCTTGTACGTAAACAAGAACAATTTCATATTCGCACAAATATATACACACATATATGTTTCCCATTCCTAAAACGAGGTATCAGATAATTCCTCGTTTTAGAAGTGGGAATATTACTTCCAATTTATAAGCCCCACCCGAACAAGATACCAATGTATAGTGATAGCAGATTGGTCTATACAATCGATGCAGTTTATTATAATCAAAGACAAATCAGGTGTTCACTTTGTTTTCCTAGTTTTTAGAACTTTTTGTTTCCAAATTATAATCGGGTCTTTTTGGAGCCTTGTAGTATAATGAGAGCTGTAATTGACAAACCATTTTCCTAGATATCTGACAGCTCTAATTCACATTGACGTAGAGCCTTAAGATTCTGCATGGACCATCCACTCGATATGCCGAAAAGAGTTCTGGTGTTTTTATAACTTTCTTTTTGCAAATCATAATCGGGTCTTTTTGGACACTTGTACTGTACTGAGAGCTGTAATTCCTACCGTAATAAGAACTCGGAATTTGAGGTGTAAACCGATATATAAATATCCCATCCCCCATACAGCGATTTGAACTCACGACCATATGATCAATAGCCGACCGACTAAGCTAAATTGACAAGTCTTAGATATTAACGAAAATGCATCAT
>VCCN01001104.1:3799404-3812655 GCA_006491835.1 Architeuthis dux | reverse complement strand
ATCGCCTACCTAAGCAACTTGGCAAAAGGACAGTCGGTTGGCAGAAGAAATGCATCAAGGGCAGCCTGAAGACATGCCCCAAAGACCTGGACATTGACGTTAACTCCTCGGGGAGAATGGCCTAGAAGCAACATGTGTGGTGGAGTACAGATCACAAAAGAGGACAATGAAACAAAGCTAGGAGAATTGGCAAAGCCGAGAGGAAACGCATAGCGCGCAAGGGCTGATCTGCCATTACTTTATCCACTGCGTCTGCAGTCTTGTGGGAGAGACTTCAGAGCCTGGATCGGAATCATCAGCCATTTCCAAAATTACCAGTTAAATACAAACCTTGTTCAATTGGGAAGACATACAGAGAAAGTCGCTGATTGTGATCAATCTTTTAGGAAATTCATTTTATGTTGTCAAATTCATTTTTATAAACAACTTTACATTACAGAAATGTGTACAATATTTTCCATGTAAGTTTATCATAATTGTTAATTCATTTAAAATAAAATGATTCAGACAGACTGATTTTGATAACATGTTTGAAAACATTTCCCAGATTAGAATAGACGGATTTATCTGTATTAATCCATAATCAAACGATCAACGGGGCCCAAGTCTGAGTGATACCAACTACTTTAAAATGGTACTCAATACCTCCGCTAAACACCCAGGCCAAAATCACGTTGGATACACCCGTTCTCGTTAGATCGTCGATGCAACGTCGAGCCTGGTCAGTACGTAGACGGGTGACCAGTGAGGAATAACAGGTGCCGAATGCAGAACGAAGCATCGACAGGCCAGGCAAGCCGGAAGTGGGTCTTACTAACAGTTGTGATAGGGGAATAAGCAGAGAAATCCCCAATCCGTTGTATTCTTCATTCTGCTATCAATATACGTCGGTATTTTGTTCGAGTAGATTTCTGACTTCGGAAACGAAGAATCACACAATTCCTCGTTTTAGAAGTGATATATACATATGTGCATGTGTGCTTGGGCGTCCGTAAGGGGCTGCATATGCACCCCCACTGGAAACGTACTACAGCTCATTTAATCTACTCATTTACTCTACGCCTTTACAATAATAAAGTAATATAAGTATTCTACTCAAAAAGATATCTCTGAAGAATAAGAATTCTAGAATTTGTAAATTATTTTAATTGCTAACCAAATTACAAACTGTTTGTATACACTTTGATTCATTTGGGTTATTAAGAAAAAAGCAAAATGTGTCTGATCCTCGGTCCGTGTTCTCTCAGAAAATGCATAAGTTGGAGTACAACTCATGGAACATTTTGAACTGATCACCCTAATAATAGCGCAATCAGAAATAAAGTGTAACCCTTCGCCGGATATATCCTATTGTTCCCCCCACCCGGAAATATATCCTTTTGCACCCCCCATGGAAAAGTGGCTGCGGTCTCCCATGTATGTATGTATGTATGTATGTATGTATGTATGTATGTATGTATGTGTTCATAAATCATTTAAAATAAACCATTCGGTAGCTCTCAAGTTTATTTCAAAGATATTATCAGTTCTAAAATATATACATTTGGATTGAGATGGGTATTTTTTATAGAAAGAAATACTGAATTCGTCTACTTGGAATAGTACATAGTTTGAAACGGTGGCTAGGAAGTATTTTCAGGCCAATGGAAGTGTCCAGTGTTTCGACCAGCGACCCAAGAAAAATCACACTGTTCATTATTAGAGTAGATTCTCTACTAAATGAATGAATTTTATTTATTTATTTGTCTCTCCACGAGGTAAATACGAAACAAGGTCGGTTTAATGTAGGGTCCCATACGCGTACGTGTGGGAAAAGAGAAACATTGCTCTGTCCTTGTGACCTGTGCCTCAGGTGGACACAATAGTCTCGCTTGTTAGTGCTATAGGGACGTGTTGGAATCTCCAGGGACCAGGCTCGCCTGAAGATGATATATGACCAATCCCAGTATGTATTCGCCTCCCCAAAAGGACAAAATCTGACACAAGATCAGTTTGATGTGGGTGTAGTATAATCATAGAAACAAAATTCATCCTTTCCAATATATGGGTTTATTTTATTCCGGCTGATGGCTTCGATTCTGGGCCGGTTCGCATATCACTTTGAGGCATTGAAATCTGCTTCAGTTAAAATTCTAAACGAATGGTCACTCTACTGAATGACTAACAGTGATGGTAGTAGTTCAAATCAGATGTCCTCCTCCCGGACGGGCGGAGAAGCCAAGACCTCTAGCTGGTTCGACCCGTCGCTGCTGGGTGTCGGACCCTAACTTGCCTAAACTGCCGGCGATTTGAAAAATCACGGCTACCCTTTAACCACTCTAGTCGAACGCATTTTCTTTGTTCTGACTTCATCGGCCGTTTGACCTATTTTCTAGCCCCGGAAATATGATTATTATCTCCCAAAACGTGCGAACACACACAACCCTAGTGTATTACATGGGGCTCAATCTGCGTACGTTCGGGTAGTGGCAAACATTGCTCAATTGTACTTGAGAGATATCTGTAAAACAAGCTGCGATTTCTGGGGGATTTAAATCAATAGTTTTACGACTCATTGTGAAAAAGAGCTGTGACATAGATTCTCCAAAATTGTAATAAGTTTCCTGATCTCTTTTAATTTGATTAGTCTTCTTCATAAAATAAGCCTAAGAACTGTAATGAACGTGCATCAATTGGCAGCAACAAACAAAATTAATATATATTCGAGTACGCATATTAAGAAGTTCACAACCACTAGGCGGGTTTCTATGGCTGTTGAAATTTTGTTCAGCCTCCTCCAAAATAGAACTGTTTAATAAACCTTTCAAACTTGTTTCATAAAACATTGGGGCGATAAACGAATGCGAAATCTCATGAACATATGCTTATTTTCCTTTTGAAATAAATATAACATCATGTGTTCTTTATTAGTTTGATCGTTTTATTAACGTTCAGGAAATTAAATAAAAACACATTATTGCGTACACACACGTTATATAGAGACTAGCCGGAAATCCACCCATATAGCGGTTTTTAGCTAGTTATGGGTACCTTAATTCAATACCTCTGTCAACAATACACGTTTCATCTACTTAAAGGTCGCATACAGATAAACGGAATCACAGTTTTAGTAATAGATAGATCGGTAGATAGATAGATTTGGTATTTTTCATGATCGAAATTGTGTAAATCTAGTACTGAACAAAGCTATTTGGTTCCGAGAATAAAGATTTGGTACTGAAGGAACATTTACAAAAGATAACAATCCATTAGACACGACATAAAATATACATGGACAATCGATTAAAAAACATAATATTTATTTGAATCCATTTTTCCGGCATACTTAATGAGATACTTGATTTTAAGTTATTTTATTATTTTGGTGTTGAAGCTACTTAATATGGTCTCAAGATCATACAAGTTTGGTATTATGTGGCATAGGACATCTGGCAACCCTGGTTATGCTTTCAATAAGCCAAACTCTGACAATGAATCCGATAATTAGACGGAAATAGCGTAACATCGAGTCAAGGCAAACACTGGATGCAAAGTTGTGGACTCTTTATATTGTGAGGAATAAAGTGATAGTCTTTCCTGTTAAACATGCGGTATCTTTAATGAGTTAAATCAACTTGAAGGAAAATGATTGGAGCCTTGAAAGCGTTTGGTTCGTTGAAGATACCATGTGAACCTTTAACCCAATATAGCCCGTTGCATATTACTTAGGAAATGAATACCAACACATCTAGATTTGTAGGAAAAGCAGCTAAAAACCTCTAAACAGTGTATTTGAATGACCCCCCCCCCACACACACACACCTTTAATTGCCTCCATTTCTGTCGTCTGCTTAATTTGCTACATGATTTGAGACTCTTACTGTCCTGCTGTAGTATAGAAATTAGGATACACATGTTATATCTACATTTTAGAACAATTTTGTATACGTTTAATATTCAAATGAATACATTAATCTTTGTTTAAAATGTTTGTCATCACCATTGTTAAATGGATATGAATAAAATAGTTTTAGCTTAATTTCACTTGAATTATAGTTTTACTATTATTATTGTAAGTCTTGTTTTCATTTTACAATCGATTTTGCATTCGATTTGTCTTTTGGTACTTAATTTTGTAATATTAATCTTACGATGATTTATGTTCTGGATTTCTGGGTGAAACGTCCTTACCGAAGTAATACACATATGAAAAATATTTACATGAACGACATGTATTTCATTACTAATGGATTGCATTAGACAAATCCTTTCAGATTTTGCGATAAAACGTTTCAAGTATAGAGTTGAATCATATGATATTTTGATAACCCTTCAACATGCATCATATTTCAGTGCTGATAATCCCCTTCTCAGCGGTCGTTGACACATTTAAATGTCGTTTAACGTGACTGGGTCGAGTGATCTATTAAAAAATAATTGGTTTCTTGCTTGCTGAGCAGATCTTCTAGAATGTCAATCCACACATATAATAATTAGCAATGTGGATTTATCGTCTGTCACGTTTACGTCATAAGTGGCGTCTGGTGACGTAACTTAGTAGAAATAGAAGTTTATGTTACGTTACTTAAACATTATTGTATCTTTACTTATTTTTACTTTTAGACTAGTTTAATATTCTAGAATGATTGAAAATACACAAGAGAATGCTGCGCAACATAATGTTCTTGATATTTTATAAGTACAATGCAATTGCCAAATTACATAAATATACACGTCATCTTTTGACAGCAAGGGTAAACTAGTGAAGAGATACTGAGTATGGTTATGAAGATAAATGTGTATATATATATATAATTCACACTTGTGGAGGATACCCATTGTTTCCTTCCGTATCCAGCTACATCAGTTGTGTTTCAAATTCGGAGAGTGCCAACCTAGAAGATCAGCGGGATATCAAACTGGGTCCATCATTGCAATTCCCGGCGCAATAAGGGTCTGCTGGTAGTATTCATTCCCCATGCAACGGGTTATACAGGGTTAAAGGGTCACATGGTACCTTCAGCGAACCAAACGCTTTCAAGGCTCCAATCATTTCCCTTCAAGTTCATTCTAACTCAGCAAAAATACCTCACGTTTAACGGGAAAGAGTATCACTTTATTCTTCACAATATAAACAGTCCACACATTTGCATATCAGTGTTTGCCTTGATTAATCAATGTTACGGCCCTGTCGGCTGGGGCCTAGAATACGTGGCAAGACTCTATTTTACAAAGAATAACCGTTTACTAAAGTCACAAGACTCTAATTAAGGAGAAATAACCTTTCACCAAAGTCGCAAGACACTAATAAAAAAAAGACAAACAAAAAAACCGTTGACCAAAGTCGCAAGACCCTAATTAAAAATTTAAAAAACCCAAACAAACCTTTCACCAAAGTCGCACGACTGTAATTAAAAAAGAATAACCGTTTATCAAATTCGCAAGATTCTAAGTAAAAAAGAAAAATAACCGTTTACCAAGTCACAAGACACTATTTGGGGGATTTAAAACTGCTTTCGGCATTAAATGACCCATCAAGGGTTGACATGCCGCTAAACAAATCAATCAATCACTAATCGATGTTACGCTATTTCCATGTACCGGATTCATTGTCAGAGTCTGGCTTATTAACATCGTAACCAGGGTTGCCAGATCTTGTATGATCTTGAGGCCACATTAAGTAGCTTCAGTACCAAAATAATACAATAACTTAAAATCAATTATCCCACTAAGATTGCCGGAAAATGGGATTCAAATACATATTTTTCTGCAGTAAAACCAGAGGACACAGCCATAAACAACAAATTATTCTCGGCAAGAGTAGCAAACGCATGGAACAGCCTAAGTGGAAAGACGGTCAAATCCGAGAATATCAGTAGCTTTTAAAATAATCTTTGTTCGGATATCGGACAGACCAAATGTAACTACCATTTTTCTTATTAGTTTAATCACAGCCCATTAAAACTGAAGATGGCTTAATGACGCAACTGGCCGCTGTCAAACAAGCCTATTTCAAGTATATTCAAATATATCTTTTATAATCTATTGTTCATGTATATCTATGTCGTATCATCTCGTTTTTGTATTTGCTTGCTGTAAGTGTAACTACAAAGTAAATATACTTTAGTGAATGAGAATGAATGAGGTTGGATACAAAGAATGTGACATATACAGCGAGAAGGATAGAGTTAATGCAACACTGACTGTTGTAAGTGGACAGAAATGACAAATACTTATATTCCACTGTATGAGAAAGAAAGGAACTAGAGTTTGAAAAGACTGAAAACTGAATGAATATACAGAGAGTAAAATGGACTCAAAAGCCAATGAACACTTTCGATGTTTTACGTTTGCCGGGGACAAACAAGTAACCTACACCTTAGGAAAGTGTGAACAAGTATATCAAGATTGAGACCAATAAAAATTGGAGAGAGAAAAAGATGTTGTATGTGCACACTTTTGAATTTGAAAGAATATTAATTCCCTATCTACAGAATTTGAAATCTTTTGTTCACACATTAATTTCATGTGTGCGCTGGTTTCAAAACGTGTAGAGGGAACCGTGAAGATATACAGTGGAAAGAAACAACATTTTGTATGAGCTGGATTTCCTCCTGTTTCTTTGGTGAATGCGGTGAATAGAATCCTTCTTTCAGTTTGACGAACAGAGAGGATCCGGTTGATTCAAAGGATCAGACATGAAGAGATGTGCAATCCTTTTAGATTACCTGCCTCATGAACCGTGTCTTTAATGAAACCAAACAAAAGATTACGAGAGCAGCTGAGATAATCTGTTGTGCGGTGATACTAGTTCTCTTGCATTTCCTTCTACCTACTAGAAGAATGATGATTTTCAAGGCAGGTATCTCCGCTCAATCTGAAAGATCGCCGCTACATAATCTCCTTCTTCCCGTTCTGACTTGTGTCAGACTAGGTAAAGCTCAGTAAATATCAATAACAATTTCAACATATATGTAGGTAAATGGGGGACTATACGTATAAAAATACCGGCAAAGTAGAACGACTTAACCGTCAAAAATGCATCGCCTCATAAGGACTGATTTGACCGATCATCGCTAAAGAACATTTTTTTTACTTTCGTACTAAGCTGGCACGACAATGACTGCTTCATCCTAATTTTTAGTTTGTTTAATCAAAATGTCAGTAATGCCGGCACGCAGTGTTATTATTTACTTTTGGATTTCGTAAAAAAGCGATCGATTATTTTATTATGTAATCTTTATTTAGATTGTAAACCATTTTTTATAGTTTTAAACTAATATTTACCTTTATGTTAACTAGATGTTTTTTTTAATTACAATTCAACTTGGTTTTAGTGAAAAATGTATAAATGTTCCTTCAGTATCAAATCTTTATTTCCGGAACCAAATAGCTTTGTTCAGTACCAAATTTGCCCAATTTTGGTCCTGAAAAATACCAAACAGCAACACTGATCCTCACCAGGAAACCGAACATGTGTGAATCCTCTTTCCTGATATGCTAATCAGTTGCGTGTAATCACTTCTTCTCGTGACAATAACATCGACGAAGCCTGGCAGTAATTCAATGAGAATCAATCTATTAAGGAGGAAGAGAAATCCATCGTTTTCAATCCCCAATCCCGTTATTTCCTTGCCAACCAATGAGAGTAAGGTTAATAGATTTCTTTTTTTTATCTCCTTTCAGATATCTCATATTTTTTGTTTCGGTGATCAGATGGAATTAATACACGTCTGAATGGAGTAGTTCTTTCAATGTTTGAGATTGGGGGAAAATCGAAGAAGGAATTTTTCGAAATCTCAAGCAAAAATTTGCATTTATCGTCTTGTCACGACAGATTCAGGCTTCTTTCTCTGAAGGTAATTAGATTCAATTGAATGACTGGTAAAATTTGCATTAATCATTCTGACAGATTCTGGCTTCTTTGCTGAAGTAATTAGACTCGATTGATGACTGGTAAATTATTCTGATTCCCCGGCAGAGATTTCATCCTACGTATTTGAGTTGAAAAGAACTTGAATGTTTATTTTATTATTTATTCTTTATTAGAAGACGTATTATAAATCATTATTATTATTATTCATTTTTGACTATTTACCTTCATCTTAATATTTCTGTTATCGCAACTCTACCCAGGCCGTTAGTCTACGGCAGTGAGTAAACAACGTTGATTGGAAATAAAGAATAAGCCTTCGACGAGACTCGAACTCACATCCTCGGAGGGAGTCCAGGTTTACGCTTTGGAGCTCTTACCAACTCAGCTACGAAACCTAGCTTCCCCCGTCTTGTGATTTGGAACCCAACTAAAAATAATATACGGATTACAGGTTAGTCTTAGGAATAGGGTTTTCGTAACAATACAGACTCAGCATTCTGGGTTCTTTTTCGGCGCGATGGAGTGAGTCGTGCTTTAAAAGTATGGGTGTTAGATTTTGTTAAGGACTAACGAAACAGACCCCTGAGTTTTATTAAGAGACAAGTTTCAACTAATTTAACTAAACAAAATAACATTTGCAACGAGTGAAGCAGAATCAATAATTATTTGATTATTCATCATCATCGATTCAGTTTACTTGCCGTTGTTTTTAATATGCTCGCTGACTTTTTTAAAATTTGCTCGCTGTATTTTTAAATTTGCTTTTATTTAACTTGCTCGGGAAAAGGTATAGTTTAAAACAATAACAACCATCGTGCCAAGAGAGTCGGGGGAGACTGAAATGTAGGTTTAACGCTTGGATTTGATATTTTGCCAATCGTAGGTTTCTCGTAGCTCAGTCGGGAAGAGCAGCTGGCACGGTTAACCAGTAAGACTAACTGAGTAAGACGCGATAAAAAAACAAACAACTAAACAAAGTAAGATAAAACAGAATACTTGTCAATAATTAATAATGGAAAACAGTTTTTGTTTGTAAATCAAAAATATTCACTTTGTTCCTCGCTGATGTTGGAGATGCTATTTTTTTCTCTCCACTTGGTCTCAACCTTGATATACTTCACACTTTCCTAAAGCTTAGTTTAATTGTTTGTCTCCGGCAAGCGTAACACATCGTAAGTGTTTATTGACTTTTGAGCTCCTTCTCTTTTAACTTTGTTTTTTACTTTCAACTGCACTTTAGTCTCTGTATATTCATTCTGCTTTCAGTTTTTTCAATTTTCTCATACAGTGGAATATAAGTATTTGTCATTTTTTCTTCTCCACGTACGACGCTCATTCAGTGTTGCGTTTTGAAGCCTTAACTCTATCCTTCTCACTGTATATGCCACATTTATTGCATCCATCCACATTTATTCTCATTCACAAAATTATATTTACTTTGTACTTAATATTTTGTGATTTATTCACACATTCGTTCATTTTAAACTCATTCATTTAATCCTCTTGTTCATCTATTTGTTTTGCTTCTTTCTTTTCTTAATTTTCTCGTTCATTTGTTCAATTAATCACTTATTTCCCATTTGATTCTTCCAGACCTCAGCAAATACTCGAAAAGCATCATTCATTAGGTTGCTGACCTGTTGTTTTCATTCGTAACTTCTTTATTTAGTTACCTTAATTAAAATATTCCTTAATTTTCTACACCGGCTATTCCAAGCATGGGCCATATGCCCCCTGGGGGTCTGGCACATTTTCCTAGGGCCATAGACTACAATAATAATACATTAATTTCTGTCTATTCGTGTTGTATCAATGTTTGAGAATCGGCCTTGAAACCTGATAAGAGCTCTTAAGGGAGACCGTTACCAAAGAGGGGTGCTGTAGACCATTCATTAGAACATTAACATAATCTTTCTTTTTATGTAGTCAGTTCCTCCGGGCATTGGGTGTATTTCTCGGTCAGGACTTCTCTTTCTCTGTCCTCTTCTTTTCACACAATCATCCACTCATTTTCTTTCTTTCCTAACTTGTTAAGATCTCAAAGTAAACCCATCTTCTCTTACATGATTTCTCACTGTTTCTTTACTTTCCAACATTGTTTTGTCTTAATCTGTCGAGCCTGACTCCCATCCCTTTCTCACCCTCCATTCCTCGCCCAGTCACTTTTTTTATTCGCTTAAGTGATGATGAAGCCGCTGATTTATTTTGACAAGGTTTAATCCCGGCGGGGCAGTGATTGAGTATTGGTATCCGATCGATATTCGTGTCTCAAGTATCACTTTATTTCTTTCATTCTTTCTTGTTTTCATTCTTGTTTTCCTTCTTTCTTTCTTTTTTCCTTCTGTCCTTCTTTCTTTCCTTCTTTCTACTCCACTCTTATCTCGACACTCGATACAGTTCTGCTTGAATCCAGCATTCCTGAAATCGAATTCCTACGAGAGAAGAACAAATACAAGAACAGTAGAAATGAACAATCCTCAAACGTTCACCTGTCTTTGCAGTGTATCCCCATTGTATTTGTCTATGCAAGGACGCGTTGTAGATGTTGACTAATTAGAAAGTCAAGGGTCTCGATTTAACGTTGTAGTACAAAAGGCAATAGTGTTTTCCATCTAATTGACTTTTCTATATCGTAACATTGTATCGAAGAAACAAGAAAAATAGGAACAAGGAACAAAGGGATCAATGAACTTCGTGCATATATTTAAATGACAAGAATATTTGATTACAGAAAAAGACGGTGTCGACATGAATCAATTCACATGCAAGTTAAATAAATTGTGACATTCTTCGATGAAAAATTGATAAAGCAGCTAGCATAATTCGCATGCGAGAGCACGCATGCAGAAATCAATATTTCAATATTTATCAACGACAGCGTTTTAAAACAACATTTTTTAAAAGCATTTCACAGCAACATTCAAAGCAATATCTCAGCATTTACTGAATGACAAATTGGTAAAAAAAGGAGGAGAATATATAAGCAGATTCGCAGGTATACAGAAAGGGAAGCTTCGAAAAGAATATGAAGTTCTCAGAGTAAGGCATTTTATATTTGGAATCAAAGCTTTACTAGGCAAACGGATAAAATGATCTAAGAACAAATTGTTGGATATTTAGGCAGCCGTGGGTGGAGGTCACAGCTTTGACCCCCACAGGTGTTGAAACTTATAAACAGGATATCGACGAAAACCCCAAAAGTCATGAACAGGATATCGACTGAACTCCGACCTATCGGAGGGGGGCTGAAAATCAGCGTGGTCGTTCGAACCCCATAAAAGCGAGAGGGACGCCCACAGGAAGCAGAGAGATAGACCGCCTAGTCTAGAGGAAGACACAAGGCCAGTCCCCCTGTTGGGAACCGTCGGTCGGCTCTCATTGTCTCTCTCCCACTCTTCGTTCATATTGTATAAACATGTTTCGAGTCTGCCCTTTTCTCCAAGTTCCGGACTTTCCTCCCGCGGACCAAGATGGCTATACAACAACATTATCTGGAATTACTTTAAGAAGAGAGAGATAACAAGTCGCCAAAGCACAATTTAACCTATTACACACGAAGTTTTAAAATATGTGATTGTTTAGCAGTAAACAATCACATATTTTAAAGCTTTTCGCCAATGGCGCCAACATTACGTGCTTCCTTTTTTAAAAAACTGTATAGTGCTCATGTGTGCTTTTAAAACATAACCGGCTCTTTTATCTTTTAGAAAAACATATATACGTTCCATGTAAACCTCACTGCTCAAAACAAACACAATTCGAAAGAGGTGTGATCAATGTTATTTCTCTCGCCTTTTGTTTGGCTTTGTTCATTAAAAAAGTCTGAATTAAAAAGAAAACAAGCCTGAATACTGCCGGACACAAACCAATTTAGCATTAACTTACATTGTAAATTGAACCCCCACTAAAATCCTTCAGGAGAAATAATACGGAGTAAACCATTAAATTGTCAGCCCTCTAGCTCCATTGGTGCGGCCTGTATGCACGACACGAAGTACTGAAGTAATCTATTTTGACTCTTTTGATGACAGTTTTTGGTTGACAGTTTCTAACAACAATTTGATTGTAGAGTTCAACAGTTCCATTTGGTGGTAAAATGAATATATTTAATGTAAGGCTGCTTCCCATACTTAGTTTTACATACTTTCATAACCCAATAGTCATAATAATTTTCCAATTCTTCCACGTCTTCCACATCTTCATCTGAACTTTCCTCACTCTCTGGGATGGAAGCCTGTTTCTCACAGTCTGCCAGTCTACACATGTCAGTACACCTGAGGCCATTTGCAACGCACATACATCTTGGGAATGGACATTGGTTGGTGCAGTTACAGGGCAGTAGATCCCGAACGGCATTTGATACTGGCTCCATCCAGTGCACCACCAACTGTTCAGCTTCGTCTTCTCCCTCTCCATCTTCTATCCTCTACCAACAGGGGTTGGCACTTGCCTGTCGTTCTCCAACCATCCTCTCCATATACCAGCCTGATAGTTGGCTCGCCATGCTTGTTTTGTTAAGCAGTCCTTGCACGGTGGGAGTTGATGACTTTCGATCTCACCATTTTTGGCACAGAAAAGGTGATACCTGAGCTCACTTACCTTGTTGGTTGATGCCTTCGGGGCATACAGAAGACATGTAAATGCCCCTAGTTCTTCCACCAGTTCTGGGGAGAAGTCACATTCGTAACCCATCTCTGAGAACGTGTCCTGAATTTCCCTGTTCCCTGTTGCAAATGGCCTCAGGTGTACTGACATGAGTAGATTAGAAGACCGTGAGAACCAGGCATCCATCCCAGAGAGTGGAATGTTCAGAGGAAGAGGTGGAAGATTTGGGAAATTATTATGACTATTAGGTAAGGGAAGTATGTCAGACTAACTATGGGAAGCAGCCTTCCATTAAATATATTTATTTTACCAGCAAATAGGGCCTAAGTTATGGCCGTGTTGAACTCCACATTGACACTGTTGTTAGCAACTTTCAACCAAATCTGTCACCACAAGTGTCAAAATAGGTTTCTTCGGTTTTTATGTTGGCTATCTATATATGTGTTGTGCATACAATCGGCAACAATGGAGCTAGAGGGCTGACAATTTATTGTGTATGTTTTTAAAGATATTCTGACTTGTTTTAGTGAACACTGCCAAACAAAAGGCGAGAGAAGTAACTTATTTGTTCACACCTTTTTAAAACCTTTTAATATCTTTCTAACATTCTTCCAATATTGGTCACTGTACTGCGAGAGCCACCGTTGACACAGTTTTCAATGTATAATCTTATAACAAGATTTGATGAAATGTGTTTGAACTCAGCTATCAGTGTGACACATTTCGAATGTCGAAGGGTCACTGATGAGAACATACTATTAGGTTGAATATATATGTTGTACTTTATATTG
>VCCN01001104.1:3713738-3725141 GCA_006491835.1 Architeuthis dux | reverse complement strand
CCAGATGGTATTAAGAAAGAGATAAGTAAAATTAACGGAAGTAGAGCTGTTAAACATACGTGAGAAAGATATAAATAAATAATGAAAGAATGAAAATATATGGGATTTGGAGACGGAGAGGAACAATCGACATACATAATCGCGATCCTTTGAAACAAATGTCTGAGAGAACGCCTGCAGTGGACTCGGGGGACGACAGGCCTTTTGGCCTCATCAGATACGCGTGTGGAGTTAATTAGGCTTAACAAAATAAACACATGTTCTCTTAGCCACCCCATCCCTCTCTCCATGGCCACACTGTCGGTTAAACCAATTTTCCTCTCTGGGGACGAAATGTATCTGTTGTGATTTGAAAACTGTTATAATGACTCGACTAAATGTATTTGTTATGTTTTTACGGCGAGAACACGAAGCCTTCGTGAAGAGAATAAAAGCAACTAACTTAGACTTAGAAAACGGTTTTTCGTCTCATCCTATCAACCACTACACACATGTGGTGCATGGGATAATGATACAATATATGTATTTGCTCGTGTTGGTCTGTCTGGCTATCCACTAGATATTTCCAAACGCTATCAATGAATTACAATGACATTTTATGGATAGGTGGGCCGTATGCTAAGAAAGAATTGATTGGATTTGGGGGCAGATCGAGGAGATTTTACAATTATCTCCCCTGCATCGTAGCACTATATGTACTTATTTTCTTTCACTTTGACAAGAGCGTTAGCAATGGTATGCGCTCTCTGAGTGATTTATATTTTTTGTTTTTTTACTAGCATGACGCATACATTTTTTTTTCTATTTGTAACACTGGTCGAATTTGTCACAATGCTTGCTTTCCACCTGAACTCACGAGTGGATGTTGCCGGAAGCCAACATACACTATATATCAAATAGACTGTAACAGTAATCACCGCTACCCACAACAGACCGGTTTGCACACTGTTTCTGGGTTTATGTTATTCGTGTGTTCTGATATTTATTGTGTGCATCCGGTAAGGATTGAACTCATCAGTTGTGATGTACGAAATACTAACCTGCTTTCGATATCTTTGTTGCAGACGTCCTGGAGAGTACATCGTTCATTTTAAACTTTCTTTATATGCTTGATATTATTTATCAAATATAAAAAGATAATAGTGATTTGAAAGAAAAACACGATAAAATGATCCGAACATTTTTGTTTAATACTATTTAAGCAAATATCCATTGTAAAATACCTGTTTCAAAATTACATAAGAAGAAATAGATGCCTGGTAGGGCAAAACGGCATGGTTATATTGTTTACTGAAAGACTATTGTATATTGTATACAACTCGTCGTTCAATGACTGTTATCAATACATGAGTGCATCGATAACAACAGTTGGTATCAATCGAAGCAAATACCACTGAGACTTTCTGAAACAATGATACAATAAGAGAATGAGTTCGATAAACTTTGCTTTTGTTTAACATCTCAAAAACAAAATGAAATATAGAGAAAAAGATAGAGAAACAAAGCCCCCTTGGCTGCATCTAACTTATATAGAGTTCGACTTGTATAACTTTACAGCGAAACTCTGTGCTGTTACGACGCCCTTAGTACAAATGCATCCAGAATTGTTCTGATCTCTTTGGAAATCTTTTAATAACATCGATACGTTTTCGTCCTTTACACTGCTAAGTTTATTTACAGAAACGAATCAAAGCAAAGCATATTGATGAGGTATTGTTATTGCTCTGCACCTGAACTAGCGAGCGGATTTTGCCGGAAGCCAACATACACTATATATCACATAGTCTGTAATAGTAATCACCGCCACTCACAACGGACCGGTTTAAAAACGGTTGCTGGATTTTGGTTATTCATGTGTTTTGACATTTATATGTATCAATCTATGTATCCGGAATACGCCCAGCCCTAACCCTTCATAGTAGAAACTTGAAATGTTGCACACACGCACCTCTCAATGAGTAGGGAAACTTGTTTTTTGATATTTGTTTTTGAAAATTCCCCTCCAAAATAGGTTTTGATGTAAGTTTATGCTAAATGTGTTACTAGTTTGTGACCGCTTGATTTATGAACATTCAGACTGTTTTAGTGATCACAGCCCCCCAAAAGACGAGAGAAATAACTTATTCATTGATCACCCCTTTTTCCAACTGTTTAATTGATCATCCCCAACACAGCGGTGGTTCTCTTGGAATGATAGTTTTTCCAATAATCACTCTGTATTCTCAGGATTATTCAAACTTTTATTCAAAAGATCATTTGTTTCTGCAGGCTCCCTGTGGAGCATAGGACCGAATATGCAGGTTGAGTAGCAGGTCGTTTGTTTTACAGAGTGAGTTGCCGGTCCCATGCCCATACTTTCTCTTTTAATCGGACTTGGGGTTCCTGTTTTATATGCGACGAAAATCGACAGTTCTCTGAAATGAATAATTATATATAAAGAGAGTAGGCGAAGAAAGAGGAATATGTTTTCTGGTTTTACGTCACACTAAGTCATACACGAAATAAAGAAAATAGAAAGTACAAGAAAGAATGAAAGAGAAATTAGATAGAGGCAAAGAAATCAGACTATACAGTGTTTATACGTAATGTATACACGGTTTTATTTTTGATGCAATGATTATTTCTTTATTTTTTGGACGTTTTAACGGGGATTAATTTGAAAAATCAATTGGAGACAAATAGTTTTATTATAGAAACACATATTGACCAATGTAGACACATTCTGTAAACATTGTATAAACAACGTCGCAGGTTTTGAACAAAGTCTGTTATTTTTCTTGTTTCTGTCAGAGTAACACCTTCTTAGTTGGACTGTCTTTATATTGCTTTAAGGGCTAAAACCGTCCATGTTATTTACACATAGCTGAAGGCTATGTCTTTGAGTTTCCAATACCCCGTCGCACTCTATCTGTTTGCTTTGGCGTGACAGAAAACCAACACAAACACAAAATAGCGACCATGTCCTTTACAAAATAGTGTATGGTGTACAATAGGATAACGGTTATCCGACATAATGATGCTAAGAAAAGACAAGTGGAGTGGAGACTCAGAATAATTTGCAATAAACTATTTAATACCATAACATGTTTCGGCTTGTTAAAGTCGTTTTCAAAAAGAAATCGGAGAGATGATGTGTTTGCATTTCAGACAGAAACCTCGGTCCATGCAGACAAATCATCTCTCCGATTTCCTTTTGAAAACGACTTTAACAAGTCGAAACATGTTAAGGTATTAACTAATTTCTGTGTCTCCACATCGTCTTTTCCTAGCATCATAATAATGTATAGGTATTCTAACACAACTACGTCTGTCCTCAAAACATTTATTTTGCCAAGAATAGATAAAAAAAAAACGTATTCGGAAAATATAAATAGGTATTAATCGATGTGCATACCATTGTTTCGTGATGGTTCCGAAATATCGCAATCATTTCAGAAGGTGCCGACTTGTGAGGTCAACACCAGGCTGTAGGTAAAAGATCGGATATCATTATTGTCAATCAGAGTCTGAAGAAAAGATCGATTGCTCTCCGTCGGGAATGAAACAATGGATAGGAATTAGATTTTCATCCGATGAATGATAGACAAGAAATATCAATTGCCTGTTCGAACCAATCGAAAATAGTTCACGAAAGATAAGAAAAAAACATTTGGTAGAGTCAAAATGTTGTCAGACCAAGATAACGGTTGCTCGAGGCACACGTTACATACATTGGTAGTGAGCTCATTTGCGTATATCTATCACGTACATTCAAACACATCGTCGTTAGCAACCTATTGTACTGTGGTTTAGTTTAATTTAGTAAACACTATGCGAATTCACAATCTTCCTCCGCCATTCTCCCAGACACCGGTGGCATGCCTCCTAATCGCGTTATTTTGAGTGTTAAAAACAGGAAGATGGAACATTTCTTTTCAAAACCAACCTAACAAGGCATGCATTTAGTCATGGTCATGTGGTAATTATGCTGTTATCTCTACATGTTGATTAAACATTTTACAGAATTATCCAAGTGCATAATCCGTAAGGTAAAGTAGGGGTCTCTTCTTTTACTGATCTAGATGCCAAACAGGACTGCTAATATAAACACTGGGTTGTTTCATTACCAGTAAAGTGAGTCACATAGACGATACCATTCACAACCTCCCGTGTGACAGAGGTTATTCTAACTTCTACATGGAAGTGCTCTCCAGATCCCTTCCTGCTGAGCAAAGCAAACCACACTGGTTTGATTTAAAGTTGATAAATGCGGCTTCCCTCTGTTGTCTCACTCTCAAGTGTTGTTACTTGGCAGATATTAGGTTGGAAAGAAGGTCGCTTTTCTGTCGAGACAAAAAACTATTTTCTATTCAATGGCAATTGTCTTATTCAATCAAGGTAATATGTTCCTTCATTTTAGATGACATACTTCCATCTACTAAGCACATTATTAATCCCTCTAGCATAACATGCTTTTGGGTCTCGATGCCCAAAACATCTCTATGTCATTTCTAATCTCTTCATTATCGGTGAAATATTTCCCGCCCAGGAAATGGTGTAAATATCTGAACAGGTGATAATCTGGTGCAGCAGGATATGGCGAATAGGCAGGATTGGGAAAAAACCTCCATATTCAGAGCCATATTTCCTGGGTGCATCTTGTGGTCTTGCGTTATCCTGCAAGAGTAAAACACCTTTCCGATTGACAAGTGAAGCTTGCTTTCTCAACAATGGCTGGTGAAATGCTTCCAATTGACGACAATATCTCTCAGCATTGACTCTATACTAACAGTTTAACACTTACTGATAGACAACAACCTTCACTAATCATTACCTTCTCAGAGTGAAATCCTGGTTTCGGTACAGGCACAGGCTTTTCCTTAGGTCGTAGCGATTGCATCTTTTGCTGAATATGATTATAAAGGACCCAAGTTCCATCACTGATCACGATCCCTTCCAGAATGCTTCGGTAGCATGTCTTGTCCTTAATGATAAAAAGATGGTGACTCTCTGATTGAGTTGAGAATCAGTCAGATTATGTGCAACACATTGACCAAGTTTTTACCCTTTACGGAACCCATGAAGGTGGCTTATGGTTGTTGTATGGGTTGTAGTGAACTGGTATGCCGTTTCTAATACTGTCAGCTTAGGGCTTTCTTCAATTACGGTTATGAGAGCTTGATTGTCGATTGGAGACGGTCTTCCAGAATGAAGGGAGTCTCTGGGGAAGATCTTGCCGACCGAAATTTAACAAACTATCGCCGGCATGCCCTGGCACCTAAGGCTCTATTTCCATAGACATTACAGATATTAATTGCCACGTCTGGGACTGATGAACCCTTTTCGAACCCGGAGAGCATGCAGTGTCTAAAATGTGTCTCATCTCCGCTCATTTACTTTGGTCGAAACAATAAGACCATAAATATTTCTGAAAGGAAAGAGGAATGATTGGAACATAATATCTTATGTTTAGTTTTTCCTTACATAATCGAAAATAACCTCAGATTTATCATAGCAAAAATGCGACAGGACTTTCTTTCCAACCTAATGCTTCAACCCCATCGAATAGAAGGTAATATGTACCTTTCTCTTTCCAGATATCATCCGCCATACCAGATTGCTGTGCCTCCCCTGTGAATATGGCTTTCTTATGTTCCGGGCTTTGGGGCGGCTAATGATTTATATGTTATATATTTTCTACATTTTCATGAATCCTCTCAACATTATAGACGATATCATAAAGTAACCTAATCTTACTATTCCTATTTGGCTTCGTGAATATCTGTGCAGTTTAATATTGCGCCATAATTGACTGAAAGGAAGCATAACTCCAACTCTAAACCTTGACTGAAAGGAAGGGATTTTTCATTTGATCATCTCATGCCCTACTACTCTAATCTGTCTACGTCGTATAAGAATCGACGACATTTGCTGGGATTATCATCATCCTTCCTCTAAAAGAACAATATTATGTTATCTACGCTTGCTTTTTAAGAAGGTGTTTATTCTGTAGAACTTACACATGGATAGCTTGGTTCCAAAACGCAATAAGCCCCATTAAAAAAGTCTGTTTAATTAAATTAAAAATCAAATCCTTAATTTGAGTTTTTAAACTCATATTACAACCTTTTCATATATAGGCTGTCATCTTGTAATAAGATAAAAAAATTCAAATCCAGAATTTGATTTCTAATTTAATTAAACACAATGCTTTTAAATGGAGCTTATCGCCTTTTGGAAGCACACTCTTCCTATTCTAAAAGTTATCGTATAAAATACATCTTACTGAGACAAGGTGATTCAAAACTGTTCTATTTGTCCTAATAGTTATCAACCATATAATACAAATAGATTGTTAGTAAACTCCTGAAGCGTTGGCCAGTGATCTTTTGTTGTAGTGATATCAGTTGTAGTCTTAGAAAGAATAGGTAACAACTTGCTGTTCTATAGCAACACTCACTTTATTCGAACGTAGACTAGAGAGAGAAAGTGGAGTTTAACAAGGGACAACGTTTCTTTATTTCGAATTGGCTGGGTCGAGAAAAGAACGAGATTTCAGATCGTCTTATCACTTCCGATTGCAGGAAAAAGCAAGTTAGAAGAACCTGAATCCAAATTTAACGGTTGCATTAATATACGTGTTCTATGGCCAAATCAATATAAGCGTCTTTTTCGTTGGTCTCGCGATTCCGCAACGCATCGTGTCCTTTAATAACATTTCACCGAATATGAAAACGTGTCCTCTGAGAATTGTCGTGCCCACATTTAATAACGTCATATTACTTAATATGGTAGACGTGTACTTTGATCATGCTAGACTTGGTCTGACCACGATGCTGATTATATAACAATGTATGGGAATGTACGTATAAGTATACATGCTAATCGTAAGGTTGCCAGTTCTTTTTTATGGATGCGCAGTTAACGAAATTTGCATTTGGCGACTCATTATTGTTTCAAGGGGATTTCGGATACGATTCTGGTTCCACAGAGATAAGAAAAGAAAGCTATACATTTCACTAATGTTAACAGCTATGTATATCATACACAGTCAGCCCTTTAAACTATTCCAGACAATTCAATTAGCCCGTATTTACATGTAATTTATCAACAGAGGATGTGACTTGCTAGACAGAAATAGTTTCAATGGGGAGCCATAAAACCTAATTTTCATTTGTGAATTTTTTTTATTATACGATAAATACTAGCGAGATTGTTTTTGAACATCGAGAATTTCAACAGGCAGCATCAATTCCCAGCCGTTTTACTTCAGTGGCGCTTTATTGTTTCCACTTAACAAAGATCAACCCGAGTCCCGATCGATAGAACCCGTGTTATTTTACACTTCTTTGACACGAACAGTAGCTGATTGAGCCAAGTGTCTTCCAGTGCTGTAAATAAACATATTTTGAACGAGGGATTGGTGGAAACACTAAGTTGAACTGTTCTGTAGCGAGATCCAATATTACTTTCAATATTTCACAGATTTTAGTATTGAATTTGAATAGACATTTTGCTTTCAATATTTGTGTTGCCCTGGATCATATCAGCTCAGACTCAGCGTTGATCGTAATAAAGACATCAATAATAAAATACGTTTGAGAAGGTTTGCGGTTATTTTAACAGTTGCATTGTGTTCATCTTTAGAAAATGAAAAACAACAATGATAAAGATAATACTTTAACACTCAATTACTCCGACGCTCACCCATTTGTTCTCATCAGGTGACAATGTTGTATAGGCAGAGGAACATTCGTTGGGTCCAGCAAGGAAAGAAGACTGGAACTCGGTGTTTAAAGAATATCATATATATGTTTATTCCGTTACATACACCATTAGTGAAATGCGCAGAGTCGGAGAGAGATAACGAGAGATGATGCAGGGCACATAGTCCGGGGCTAACATGGAAACCTCGGTCTGTATTTCGTGCTTTCTCGGCTCGGCTCTGTCTGTCCGTTCCTTTTATGGCGTCAACACACCCACGCCTGGTGTGTTATTTCCTGTTTTCGTCACCAGCGGCATCTGGGGTTCTGTCAAATCCTGTTTTACTTTGTACATGATATATCATCAGCATTCTAACAGTGTACCCTGTCGGTTTGTATCTGTTGGGTATAAATAGTTACAGGCAAAAATGTGCAGGTAGGTATTTCATCATTTTACAAGGGATTCTTAAGTAGTCCAGAGTCTATGAATTGTGGTTTTATTTCTTTGTGGGTATAGCTTGATATTTTTGGTCCCGAGCTGCTTGACTCCTTGAGTGACCCACGCACCACCATTCAGTACAGAGGTTTCCAACCTGTGGGCAGATGTTTCAAAAGCCCCCAACCCCCAGGTATGTCCTTTTATCAGCCTCTGAGAAGCGGGGTAAATTCCCCTTCAAACGATATGTATAGGTATATATCTCCATCAATAATTAATCCCACAATCCATAGACTCTGGACACCTATAATTGAAATGTCCTTGTAACATGTTAAATATATAGTTTCACGTTTTTGGCTGTAACCTTTCATGTCCACATACAAATTGACTAGGTACCCTGTTGCAAAGCAGCTACAATTTTGTATATAGTGTACAAATGTGTATATATCTCCATCAATGAATTAATTCCACAATCCATAGACTTTAGATTATGTACTTGAAATTTCCTTGTAAAATTCTAAATCCCTAGCTTAAAGTTTTTAGATGTAACCTTTCATACTAAACAGATACAACTTGACAAGGTACACTGTTGGAGGATGATGACATCCACTTTCAAACGATATATCATGTCAGTATATTTACTTTCTTTCTAGTTTGACACTATTTTCTCAAAACTACAGGATTGTATCATTGTGAGCGGGAACGCAGACCCATATTACTTTTACATTTCTTTTAGGAATTTTCAAAAACTAACTTGCTAAAACATGCATGGCATTAGTACACACAGAACATTTCCTGGGGATATGTTGTGTGGTTCCGAGTTAGGCTGTCACATTCAGAATCACTGACATACAATTTAGCATAAAAATGCAATATTGGCTCTGATTCTGAAAGTGCACCCCTGAACATAACAACAACATTGAAAATAACATGAATACAATTTGTATATACAAGCACACATCATAACAGTCATATTTGCACAATATCTAAGACCTTAAACCTTTGCGGTGGTGTAATAAACATCATAATTATTTTTAAAATCATTTACATCTGTTGATATCACTACATATTCCGTTAATCTATTTCAAAGTCCCACCATTCCATTGTTAAAAGATAATTTTCTGATAACCAATCCACTTCTACTTGCTCTACCGTATATGTTTGGCCTCTCAGTACCCTTGTACTCGCTTTTAGTAAAGAATACATCATGATTTACTACTTCTAAAGAACGCATGATCTTAAACATTCATATTAAGTCTCCCCGATCCATCCTATTTTCTAACCCTAACACTTTAGCCTATCCTCACAACTCATACGTTTTAATTCCGGTACTAACTTAGTTGCTCGTCTTTGGACTTTTTCTAAAAGATTTTAACTCTCTCCAGGTACGGTGACCAGGCCTGTGCACAGTACTTGAGGTGTGGAATAACAGCAGCAAATGTAAAATAATACGGGAAGGAAAGATTTTGCAAAGCAAGTAGGGTTAGTTGAAGATGTTATATGTAGTAAACCAATCAAACGCCCTTCCACAGGGTTTTTGAAATCTCGCGTTTCTGATTGGCCGAACCGTTAGACAAAGAGCTTGGTTCTTGTTGCCGGTAAAATACGTTGGACTCGAGAGTAGACAAGGAATCCTGGCCAAAGGCAGACGTGGTCCTTGGCTGCTCCGCCGGACATGGGGAGACTATCAGAGAGCGAGAGAGTTAGCTAGACTTTAAAGTGGGAGTAGGGTGGCAGTTGGCGCTTTGCTGAAGTGTTGGAATCCAAACCATGGTTGCATCCGCGAAGCGATTCGAGAAATAAATGAATCAATTTTAACAGATAACAGACGGACCCTGTTGTTTTATCTTCTCTTAAGATGGAAAAGCTCTGCGTAATTTGCGTTTCCCCCCACAGGTATCCACCAGGAAGATATGGTATATTCCCCGTATTTTATATGTATCTCTCATCTCTCCCTTGTGTCCGGTGGGGCATTTTGGGGTCACGAACCTGCCTGGTCGCCGACTTCGATGCGTCATCGTCTTTCCTAGAACCGATCGGCTAAAGGCTGCTGCAACACACACATGCACGAGGTGCACGTCATCGTTCATCGATAGTTGTACACTAATGGGGAATGTCATTTGGTAACGTTTGCAATCAACATCCATGAATTATCCTATTTCAGATGCTTAACACATTCTACTCTGAAATGCCTTGACCTGCAGAGATTATCCCAAATCGGAAACGGACTAAACAACGTTATTACGTTAAAAATCGTCAAACAAAACATGTTTCTTCAATTCTTAAGTGGCTCTGGCTGGCTGGCTGGCTGGCTGGCCAACTATGTATGTGTCGTGTGTACAGACCGCACCAATGGAGCTAATTTGAACATTTACTCCTTATTATGTCTAGAAAAAATGTTTTTCTTCAAAGTAAACCCTCCATAAATAGGGTTTTAGTGATGGATTCAGTTTAAAATAATTTATGCTAAATTGGTCACTTAGTTTGTGTCCGGCAGCGTTCACCGAACAAAAGGTGAGAAAAGTAACTTAATCATTGATCATCCTTTTTTTCCAATATTTTAATTGGCCACTCCCAACATGGCATGCTGCCAAAAGACGTTGGTCACGTGACGTCTTCTATTGGAGTGACTAATCAGTTCAGTCTGTGTTGTTTTTTAAAAATAAATTTAAATAACAGTCTGATCGAAAGAAGCGAACCAATTATATATTTCATTAGTTCTGACCTGATTAGCATCTGTCGAACAGCATGATATGTTACTAAATTCTATTCCATTCATCATTTAAGTACATTCTTGTATTTCCTGAAAACTGCCTGCTGTCATCTTCATTTAAGTAAAGTGTGAAGATAACTGAGATTAATTTCCAATGACTTGTTGAAAATAATTAAGAGTTTGCAATGTTAGTTTTTTTATTTTCACTACTTGACTAATGAGACAATTACTGTAGACATTTTAAATCATGCCTTATTAATCAGTAGATGTTAAAGCATTTGCGTTATAAAACAAAAGAACAACATTTTGTCTTATTCAAAAATTCAAACAGATTCATCATTGCTTTTACGAATATATAAACATCAACAAAATTCATCAGTTTCAAATGCCTGCTTTAATTAAATATATTTTCCATTTTGTAATATATTAAAAACATTATTACACCAAAGTTTTTTTTTCTTATTAATGATCTATTAATATTATGGTATATCAAAAGTCTTTTTGTTTTTACAGACCTTTACTCCCAACCTTATTTCATGTACACTATCTTTGCGTACACTATATTATTAATA
>VCCN01001104.1:3514919-3525052 GCA_006491835.1 Architeuthis dux | reverse complement strand
TAATCCTGTCTATCAGTTACTTACAGGGTAGATATATGTATATCTTTGAATATCTATGGATTCTGCGTTGACAATGACAAGAATACCGTGATTTAAAAAAGAATTCCCACGCCTTTGGACGTATATCTCCGAATTCTAGTTGCTTATTTAATAAACTATTTGATTAACTAACAATATTTTCCTAAACACATTTGCTTTTTTGAACAAATAAGAGATACACATTTCTAAGCTTTCTCTGGGAAAGATCTGTGTCTTTATCTACTACTGAATGCCGAAAATGAGTATTCTGTTCATCTTCGTTATCAGCATCAGCAGCAGCAACACCAGCAGGAGCAGCAGCCATCATGAGTCCACTGCTGGAAAAAGGTATTTCCTAGCTTCTTCCATGATGACCGTGACTGTGCTAACCTCTGCCATGTCTTACTGACAAACCTTCCTATCTCATGTCTCTATCTTGTGTACGGTCTTCTCCTACTGTGTTTGATATCTCTAGGGCCCCAATCTGTTAACCTTTTGCATCATGTGTTATCTTTTCTTCTTGCTATGTGTCCGGACCTTCTCCATATTTGTCTTTTAATTAGTTCTATGATATATGTTACTTTGGTCTGTTCTCTGATGCATGTCGATCTTTTTCTATCTCTTACTCGTATTCCTTCCATTGCTCCTTGTGTTAGTCTGAATTTGTTTTCGAGTGATTTAATTAGTTCCCGTGTTCCACATTCGTACGTCATGACTGGTATGATACATTCATTGTACACTTTATTGTACATGTATGTATGCTATTCTGTTCATAGCATGAGGTAAATGTTGACTGACATTATTTTAGGAGAAATTATCATTGGGTAAACGTAACAATTCTTCTTGTACACCAATACAACATGAATAATGACAGCAGTGATAACACTACTAGAGGTCCAAATCGTAGAGAACGACTTTTGGGAATCTAGATCCAAGTCTGATTAAGCCAGGGATTATCTGACTTTCACTTCTAGCGTATCAATTCACCCTGTCTGCCAGTGTTGGTGTACCCTTTATGAAATATATAGTGTAGAACGTATGGATATCATAGAATAGTAATGTCATGTAATTTAGATGATGAAATTTGATGAAATGGATGGTTGACTCTTTCCAACAAGTAACTCAATTAGATGCACTGTTTCAGCGAGTCACATCCGCTTATCATCCCTAATTGACAGTCTTGCACAGAATGTGTTTTATACTTAAAAGCGATTCCAGAACATGGAAGGAAGGCGAACGAGCGCCGATTTATGTTCAAACCATAGATGTTTGGTTTTACGGAACGATCCCTTTGATTTACGTAGTGTTGCTAACTGTACGTCAGGTTCTCAAGACACACGAGTGGCGTTTAATTGTGAGTACTTGCGAATTCCAGTGCTTTTAGAAGACTCGCGTAGCCTGTAATTTCAGTTGCGTATCCTCGTGATTTCTCTTGCATACGCCCAGGGGTATAAGTACCCGGGTTTGAGAAAGCTGGATTAGGCATTTGGTCCAATTATCAAAGGTCATTTTGGTCACAGTGTTATACATCAACACACCAACAACATACCTTTGACCCACTGATCATACACCTATCATGGATTGAGAGACACAGACAAATAGTAATTATGAATAATAGCTGACAAGACCAATAACATTAAATACGTTTCCGTTATAAACAAAATAGATATAGGAAGCGACCATAAAATGGTAGCATGCAGAACTAAATTTAACTTTGGTCCAATTATCAAATGTCATTGTGGTCACAGTGTTATACACCAACAACACACCTTTGACCCACTGATCATACACCTATCATGGATTGAGAGACACGAACAAATAGTAATTATGAATAATAGTTGACAAGAACAATAAGATTAAAGACGTTACCGTTATAAACAAAGTAGATATGGGAAGCGACCACGGTGTGATAGCAAACAGAACTAAATTGAACTTTAAAAGTGAAACGAACAGAATGATTCTTAAGGAGAAAGAATGCCCTAATAAAATAGATAACATTACCAATTTTGAGTAGCGATAGAGAACAGACTTCAAGCCTTGTGGAATAGCGACTGTAACATAGATGAACATAATAATAGCCTGACAAATATAATTAAGGAAACAGCAGAGATGGTAGGCAAACACAAACATAAACAATAACACAGGGAAATACACTAAAGCAACATTAAAACTAAGATAAAACTAAAGAGGACAAAACCAAAAGAGCAGTCTTTAGTCAGACTGAAAGTAGATCGAAATACTAGACAAGATCGGATCACGTGGATTGATAGAAACACAAATACATAGCTTATGTGAATAAAACGTTTTTATCAAATGCTGTTTGACCTAAGAGGAGTTCAGACTACAGGACTTGGATCAAGTAGAGGTCAATAACACTTTTCCTCTTTGTGGTACTGATCTTTACTTGGTCTGAGAAGGTGGTACTAATCTTCACTATGTTCAATTGGGTGATACTAATCTTTATTTCGTTAGGTTAGGCTATTAAAACATTCAACGATATCTTGGGTACATTCTTGGGCAGACCAATGCAGGCACCATGTTTAAAATGGTGCAGGCCAAATGATTTAAGAAACACACAAACAAATGGATGATGGTGATCCCGATCTTAATTTTGTCTCGTTGTACCTGTACACTGGATTGATAAAAACACACAATAGCAAATGTAAATAAAACGTTTTTATTGTTGGTGGGATTTAAAGAACTTTCGACCATATAACCTGTTCCTGTAGAATGGATTGATAGAAACACAAACAATAGTATATGTGAGTAAACCATGGTGATCAAATGTTGTTCGGATTAAAAGATGGTCGGACTACAAAACCTGTTCTTGTAGAAGTGATTGATAGAAACAGAAACAAACTTCCTTGGAAGTGATAACTAAAAAGTCTGAATTCTCAAAAGAAAAAGAAAAGAATAACAAGTGGACACAAACTAAGCGATCAATTTAGCATAAAACTACATTGTAAATTTAAGGAGGAATTTTAAAAAACAAAAGAAAAAGGGGGCTGAAAACTTCAACATGTGTTATGATATCCTACTACGAAAAGGTTATTCTGGGGTCAGACGCCTGTGCGAAAATGTAAGTGACTCCGGTCACCTTAGGAAATAGGCGTGGGTGTCAAGCAAACAGGATATGGGGACCGGAAATGGCACCTGCGTAGGCGTTCGAGAAACCTATAAAGCAGACCCGAGATGCGGACAGAAAACTGAGAGGACCCAAGCAGCCAGGAGGCAGACCGCCTAGGGCTGGGAAAACATAAGACGCCCTGTTGGGAACGGTCTCTCGGCACCCATCATCCCTCTCCCACTCTTCATTCTCCGGCCGACAAAGTGTATGTTATGTAATAAAAATATGATCAGATATTTTTACAAGTAAGTCTTCGAGTTTCCTTTCTATCCAAGTCCAGGACATTCACCCCGCTATACAACACATGTACCCCTTATTATGTCTAGAATATAATAAGGAGTACATGTTGAAATTTTCACCCCCCTAGATCCATTGGTGCGGCCTGTACGCGTGATACATACATACACAGCCGGATCAACTCCAAAACTTAAGAAACCTATTTTGACAGTGTTGGTGACAGTTTTGGTTTCTAATAGTACATTGTAATCCGACTATGGGAGTTGTATAACCATAGTCAAAAAGCTACAAATTTAGACTACTAATAATGAACATTTTATTGTTGCATATTTTACAATTGAATTTATTGCGTCCATCGACCAAGGTTTCAAGCCCACCTTGATTACTCGGTTGTCTGGACTATAACATCTTATAGGTCAGGGGTCGGGAGAATACGACCCGTTGGCCAAATACGGCCCATAAATTCGATTCGTCCGGCCACCGACTTCATTGAATATGTTATGATATCCTACCACGAAACGGTTATCCCGAGGTCAGACACCTGTGCGGAAATGTAAGTGACCCAGGTCACCCTAGGAAACAGGTATATTGCGTAGGTGTCGAACAAACAGGATTTGAATGACACCTGCGTAGGCGTTCGAGAAACCTATAAAGCAGACCCGAACAGAGAACGAGGGGCGGACAGAAATCACGACACTAAAAGAACAGACAGACATCAGCGGAGCCGAAAGGCACGAGACCGCTGTCCCTGTTGGGGACAGACTGGCGGTTCTCCTTATCTCTCCCCCACTCTTCACTCTCCGGCCGACAAAGATGTATGTTATGTAATAAAAATATGTCCAGATATTTTTATAAGCAAGTCTTCGGCTTTCCTTTCTATCCAAATCCAGGACATTCACCTAAATTGCATACCTAAATACTTTGTTTTCCTTGTCCATCTTTTGTCAGCGAATAAATACATTAGGTACGAGAAAAGAGAGAGCGAAAGTCTCATTGTTGCACTGGGCTCAAATGAAACACTATTATAACTGCACGCGAAATGTTTTCTGACCTCTGCTATATGTGATGGGGGTCGTTCAGCCATTAGACTAAGTTCACACAGCATACGCTTTTAGCGGCCCAATTTAACTTTGGTATAACTGTGTTCCGTAATGCCTTGCATTATATTTTATCCATGTTCCATTAAATGCTGAATAATCAAGCATTCACAGTTCTTAGATAAAATGCAGAGAGGTTTTCTCAGCAAGTTATATCTTCTATAATAAGATCATACAAGTCAAAACAAAATTAATTAAACTCCCCCCCAAAAAACGTATAGACACCGTTGACGATGTTCTGAAACAAGTTCTGAAAAAAGCATGTCTATAACTCCGTCGGCGTCTTTGTTATTTAAGGCAGGAATTAGATAATAACTTTGCTCATACTCGGGTAGCTATTGTAGAGTGATGTCCCTCTGTGTAACAGAGGTTAAAGTCATGTTTATAACTCTAAGGCTTACTTCACTAATTACTTTGTAAAAAGCATTACATTTTATGGAATAAAACTTAATGCCCTTCAATCATTTTGAACCTGCTTCGAAGATATTCTCTTTTCCAATGTACACAATGTTTAACTATCTTCTTTCAATCTTTCAGCAGACATTGTTTTAATATTGTTTAAAGCGTATATATATATTCCAACTGAATATAGGCCACGATTTTCAGCTAGTTCCTGTAGGAGACCTAATCTTTTGACCACTTCATATATAATCTGCTTGTTTCTGTCTGAGATAAGAGATACTGGATTTGAACTAAGTATTTATTGAATCATAACCTATTTGAAAAAATCATCTCCATCATAAACTCTTGGATCACGTTTCATTTAAATATCTGAGAGGTATGAACAATTTAAATAAACAACCTTTTTGGAGAAAAATCCAAAAGCATTTTACTTTAAAACCTGCTTCTTGGTCCATTGAGTATGCATGCTAATATTGGTTGGCGGAATCACCCTTGGGTGAATCATACGTTTAGCATTATATAGAAATAGATGGAAATCAGAACATTATTATCGGGGTGAGCTCGAACGCACACCCAACAAACCATTTGTTTTCAAGAAATCCAATAAATCTTTACTCTAATCCCTCCCCCTAGGTTCATTGAATATGCATGCCAAATTATTTGGGCTGTGCCCATGTTTAGGTGGTGTCTATAGCATGATTAGCAAACAGACATTTTCCACTAATATACATGGATATTGACTACTCCTTTATTACAGAATGTATATTTTTACCAGATTGATTTTCTAGAATATTTGGTGACGCTGTATTATATGTGTATCTTTTACCTGGTTAAAATCTCTCGATTTAATGTAACAGATATAAAATCAAACCCAAGGCAATGACAACGATATGAAACATTCAATTCCGTTCATCCAATTTTCATTGAAAATAAAGAAACGGAAATGAAAAACTCAGTGAATTGTGATGAAATAATTCAATTTTCGCATAAAATGCTGTGCCAGCTCTTAAGCATGAACAAACAACTTATATCGCAAAACGATATGTGTTGGTAAAAGGTTTTAATATTCAAAACGTATATTTGAAAACAAAATAAAGCATGTGACTGATTATTTGAATGCAGGTGGCGACCAAATAGTATGCTGCAGATATTGTTAATAAAAAATAAGAATTTAGATAAATGGATTTGTGGATATGGTTAGACAATGTTGAAAAGAAAGGTTGAGAAAAGCGTGTTTCGTCTCAAACATGTTTATTATCATGAAGATAAATCTTGAAAAACGTGTTACGTCTCCAACATGCTTATTATCATGAAGATAAATCTGGAAAAACGTGTTACGTATCCAACATATTTATTATCATGAAGATACATCTTGAAAAGCGTGTTACGTCTCAAACATGTTTATTATCTTGAAGATAAATCTTTAAAAGCGTGTTACGTCTCAAACATGTTTATTATCATGAAGATACATCTTGAAAAGCGTGTTACGTCTCAAACATGTTTATTATCATAAAGATACATCTTAGAAAAGCGTGTTACGTCTCGAACATGTTTATTATCATGACGATGAAGCTTGAAAAGCGTGTTAATAATAAACATGTTTGAGACGTAATACGCTTTTCTCAATCTTTCTTTTCCACATTGTCTAACCATATCCAACATTCTATCGGATCCCCTCACATCCAAACAACAAACATAGATGAATTGATAAAGATACAGTGTTTCAAAAAGGATGCAGCCGTCTTTTTGATGACTTGTATTTAAACTATTTTAAATCTGAAAACTATTTTTTGAAGACACAAATTACAAAACAGATACAGGAGATGCTAATTACACATACATTTTAACGTTGCAATAGATGTTGTGAGTGATTCTCTTTAACCTTGATGTAGGTTCGTACTCCTTTCATTACATATACGTTTCATTACATTGGGAAACGACATAGTTGACACAGCACAAAGGAATGGATGCTCGAAGGATTCTACCGCATGATGCAATCATTTCCACTGCTAAATAATCACAGTACAGTATAATGTGGCATATATTTTACGTGCTAGTAAAATCTACCGTAAGATGTGCGTCCTTTATGATATGAAACATCTTGTATATGACGTGGCTGTGTATTAGTATTTAAAACTTTCGTCCTACAAGTAACTGAAATAATTTTGTTTCATCAATTACACGCGTCTAATGCAAGCTGAATAGGTTTACTATTGAATATGTATTCAATAGTAAACCTGAGAACATTCTTCGATTATACAGGCTATCGTGAGAGACATTTATTGTCACTCCTTTTCATTACATCAAAGCATTTATCATTGCTTGTGTTATGAGTTGAATACATTTTGTATAATTAATCACCGCTACCCACAACACTGGTTCATTGCTGGGTTTAGCTTATTCTTGTGTTCTGACATCTATATGTATCTATGTATCTATCTATGTATCCGCCCAGCACTAACCGTCCATACGGCCCTGTCGGCTAGGGCCTAGAATACGCCGACTGCATAACCTGCAGGGGGGTAAAAAACAAAACAAGCAGGGGCCACTTGTCTTTTCACCAAAGTCGCAAGACTCTAGTTTAAAAAAATAACCTTTGAAACTATACTCACTACTATAAAAAAAACAGATTCGATATACAAACCTTGTGCCTACATTAATTTGCCTACTATAAATTGTCCACAATAATTCGTCTACATAAATTATGTATTTAAAAAGAAACCGAATTCGGCACTAAATACCCCCCCCCCCGGTTCGATGTGCCGGTAAACAAAACAATCAATCAATCAACCAATAACCGTTCATAGTAGAAACTTGAAATTTGCACACACACTCCCCTCAATGAGTAGGGAAAATCTTTATTGTTTTATTTTCACCCCAAATAGGTTTTTAGAGGGGGTGTTCAATATGCAATGTAAGTTTATGCTAAATTGCACTAGTTTGTGCCCCCTATCCTTTGAAAATTCAGACCTTTTTTAGTGATCCCAACAAAAGGTGAGGGAGATAACTTTTCCATTGATCCCGCCTTTTCCCAACTTGTTAATTGATCACCCTCAACACATTATATATGGGTAACGGTGATTCATAATTTCCATTGAAATTTTGGGAGGACTTCTGAACACTTCTCACTGTGTCTTTAGCAGTGGGATTTATACAGTGTATACATTAAGTGCAGCCCATAAAGTTACATTGGTTTTATATTGAGCTCGTACGAACTGAAATGAAATTCAAAAGTGTTCTTTCTTCTACGTCCGCGTCTTGAGTATATAAAGGCATGCGTAATAACAGTCCTCGCTCAATTGCGACACGTCGTTATGGTCGAGTGGATGCCCTTCCGTGTGTAAAAGGTAAAACTAATTGCCTATGACCTTTTACCCTTTTCCTGACTCATTGTCATTTGCCACTTGATCTTCTGCATAACAGTTATGTGTGCTAAAAGCAAATGCTTGTTTGATTAATTCTCTTGAATAACTTATCTATAATTTTGTGAGGACTTAAATGCCTTTTTTACGAGTTCTAATGCGTTTAGAGCAGCGAGATTTATACAGACATTCGCCTACCAAGCCAGATTGGTTCTAATAATAGGCTCATACGAACTGAAATAGAATTAATCTGACTTTTTAGGATACTATCCATCCAGGAACACTAACCTTTACATACTCAAAATCTATGTTATAGTGGTCTTTCGAAGAAGAAAACAAGTTTACGTACACACATGTTTATTATGTAGTGGGTTACGTTTGTATGTTAGGCTCAACTGAAGAGCATCGTTTTTTATCTGTTAAAAGTATTAATTATGTGTGTACACGAATCACGTAGTTTCCATATTTGCCATCTCAGCAGGAGATTAATAATTGAATAAGTAATAATTATATCATTATATTATTATTAATATGTATATAATAATTTACATTATATTAAGCAACGTAACCGTGTGTCCGCCAAACTTTAATATGTCCGTCTGTCACAATTAAAAAAAGATACGTTGGAAGGGGTGTGGCTAGAGGATGTATTGTGAGAATGGGATTACAACACAGACGACGAAGGGGGCGGAGAGAGAGGGATAAGCTGGGTAGGATTATAAAAAAAGGTAGAGGGTGAAACATAAAGGTATTTGCTAAAGTAGAATGACTGAACTCGGCCGTCGAGAAAAGAAGAACGACGAGAAAGTTAAATGGAATTGAATTGAACTCGCTTTCGAGTGTCTGTGTGCGGAATATTTGGTAAAGTGCCATAGATAGTTGCTTCAGACAACTACATTGAGTTTTCTTCAGATACTACAGTGCTTTAGATTTACACCAATGGGTATACTATTGGGCAAAAGAACGGATATTTCACTGGCAATACACAATTATTAGAGTTCTCGTAGACAGGAATATATAGTTCACAAGCCTGGCCGCCGCAGGGTCAAACTCCGTTACTACTTCCAATCCGACTCTTACTTCAACTTTATTTTATTGTATTGATATTTTTTTTAAATTATAAAAAAATATTTTTTAGTATAACTGTATTTATATATTAGAGTGAGATAAGCCCTCGCGCATTTGTTTCGTGAATTTTCGTAGATATGTAAAACTGTTCAGTTTGGCTCAGTCGGTAAGAGAGCCGCCTGCTGATCAGATGGTCGTGATTTCAAATCGCGATAAGGACAAAATTAATGTTATATATCGGTTTGGTTTAGCGGGACATACAAACAGCGAAGAGTTTACTCCCATAACTTAGGTGAGGATTGTTGTTGTTGTTGTTATAGTGGAAAAACAAAGTCAACCCCAGACTTGGACTGGTGTTTGACAATATACATAGAGACTGTATGCTTAAACTATCATTTGTAGAGGAGGTACATTGCAATTACGTCCCTTGGGTACAAGACTAGAGCCCAATCTTGATTCCCCGCGTAGAAGCATCGCCAAGGGACTTGAAACATAGCAACACAATATGTAGCGTGGAGAATGCAGTCAATTATCGCCAGAACTTGCAGAGCGTTTTGGCAAAGTTCAGAATTGGGTCGAGCCAGAGCCGGAATATTAGATTTCAGATATTAAAACGGTCGAACATACAAACAACCGACTAGTTGAAAATAGACGGTATTCTTAATTTATTTATTAGACAGTTGGAAAAATAATAGATGTTTATGTTTGTATTCAAGTGTGTATACATATACAACTATATCAAAGTGTATCAATGTGTATCTCATTTGGTAGGTGCTAATATGTGTGTGTGCATGTGTGTGTGTGTACATGTATGTACAACTG
>VCCN01001104.1:3023178-3036671 GCA_006491835.1 Architeuthis dux | reverse complement strand
CAACGGCTGCATAATACCAGTCATGGCCTATGGATGCGAAACGTGTAAATTAACCAAACGAGCTGAAAACAACTCAGAATAGCGCAGAGAGCCATGGAACGAGCAATGCTAGGGATAACTCTAAGTGATAGAAACAGATCAACATGGATCAGAGAAAGGACTACTGTGAAGGATATTATACAATTAATTAAGCAGAAAAAATAGAGATGGGCTGGCCACCTAGCAAGAAGAGATGACCATAGATGGGGGAAAGGACTAATAGACTGAAGTAGGAAAATACCAGGCACAAAATGGAGGAACGAGATAGAAAGGTTTGCCGGTAAGACTTGGCAGAGGTTAGCACAAGATAGGTTGTCATGGAAGGCGATAGGAAAGGCATTTGTCCAGCAGTGGACTTAAAACGGCTGCTGCTGCTGCTGATGATGATGATATATTAGATAAGTATATAGATAGATGTTAATCGTGGTCCAATGATATCAATGCACGTAATCAATTCATGTGATTTATGTAACGTATGATTTAGTTGCTTCACCGTGATTACATATTAGAATGCTTTCGCCGGTGCTATCAAACCGATATTACAAGTGTTACTGTAACTGACCGATTCGTAAATTGATTGATTATACTACTCTCTATTTGTTAGCGTGACTAATTCAGCTTTTTAAACAGTTGATTGGTTAAACCGATGAATGCAATTAAAACAAATTGACCTCAGCTAAATATTTAATATCGATGAGCAATTAGCAACAGTTTGTCATTTGTACCCACTTTATCAGGATGGAAAACAGATTCCAGGACAGTGAACATCAATCAAATATGCCACCAATTCATGTCGAGTCTTAGGAATGGTAGGAGGTGCGGGATGGCGTAACGTCTGGGGATCGGAAAACGGAATCGGTGAACTGTGTTCGAGATTCAGCTAAAGCAGCTTGCGTTCACTTCGTAATAATATCCTTGGGAAACGCATGTATCCATTTCTCCCTAAGACATGGGTAAATAGCGGGATATTTGGAGCCATTTAGCCCATTAAGGCGGTCCAAATTCAACCTGATTAAAGAGGGAAGGTTGGGCGTGGGACTGATTGGGAGGGAATGGGAATAAACATAGATGGAGAATAATTAAACGATTTAGGATTCGCCGATGACGTTTCCGTGACGTCGGAAGCATCCGAAGAATTACAAAACATGTTGACAGATCTAAATAGAGAAAGTAAAAGAATAGGTTTAAAGATGAACAGAACAAAGACAAAAGTAATGTTCAACGACAAAGTCCTCAAACATATCATAACGGTAGAGAGAGTTGCTCTAGAAGAGGTCGATGAATACATCTACCTAGGACAGGTAATACAATTAGAGAAATTTGCTATAAATAGATTCAGCGTAAGATTTACAACGGTTGCATAATACCTGCCATGACTTACGGATGCGAAACATGGACATTAACAATTCAAACCGAAAACTAACTTAGAATCGCACAGCTAGCCATGGGAAGAACAATGCTAGGGATAACTCTATCAAAATGGATCAGAGGGAAGACTAGAGTGAAGAATGTTATACAAATAATTAAGCAGCAAAAGTGGAGATGGGTTGGCCACCTAACAAGAATAGATGACAATAGATGGGGCTAACTACTAACCGATGATGATGATGATGATGATGATGATGATGATGATGATGATGATTATGATGATTATGATGATGATGATGGATTTGTGTATCGGTATATCACACTATTATGGGTCATTTAATGCCGGAATCAGATTAAAATTCCGAAAGTTGGAGGTGTTTTGGGTTTTTTTTAACTAGTTTTGCGACTTTGGTGAAAGAACAGGTGGCACTGTTTGGGGGGCGGGGACAGTAAACGCAGTATGAAAACACCACATACAAGATGGAGATAGAACAAATTGCCGGTAAGACGTGGCAGAGGTTCACAGATCGTCATTGAAGATGGGAAAGGCCTTTGTTCAGCAGTAGACGGCTGCTGCTGCTGCTGATACTGATGATGATGATGATGACTACATAAACTGCAGCAGCATCCCGTGGTGTGGTTACGGACAAGGAGTCTACAAGAGAAAGCAAAACAAACAAAACATATGAATGGTAGGGAGATGTTTTCAAATCTCATTAGAAATAGTGTAACATCCTTCACATGCTCAAACGACAATCATTATTATAGATCCGGCTTCGTAGCAACTGATCAATTAACCTTGGTAATAAAGCAAATGCATGCATTCAAAAAGCTACCGACGTTTTCCCATAAGAAAACCAACAAGATCATCTTGACGACCAGTCCTCGTAAGAAAGGTAACACCAGGGCTTGAGAATTGACTGCGAAACGTTATGGGATGATACGTACAAGTAAGAATAATGAAACTAAACCTAAAATGTTTAAACAGCTTTTCATTTTCTCATCTGGGTCTTCTCCCTTCCCTTCGTATAATAACACTTTATGATTCCAAAGACTACCCATATATTCATCGTGTGCACACACACACACACACACACACACACACACACACACACACACACACACACACACACATATATACATATATATATATATATAGTAGACAATAATGTATTGGTTCATAACAACATGTACAGTTGGTTTCACAAAAAGTCGATCATCAGATGAACAGCTAATGGTGTTAATTTCTTATATATATTCATTATTAAAGGTGAAATTCCGTTCATGTCCGTAATTGGTTGCTTAGTGTGCATATTTGTGTAATGTAATGTATGTGTGTGTGTGTCTTTAAGTATATATCCGTACTTAAATCCGATGTGTAATCCTGAAAACATATCTATTTTATACCACAAACATTTATTTTTCAACATAATATCGCTCCTTATCAATGCACTTAATGTAGTGCTGATTATTAATCAATTGGATTGAATATTGTTGATGACTGAATAATGATGCGATGAATCCATGTGAATAAAATACATGTAACACACCAACCTGTAAACGATTGCATAAAACTAATACAATATGATAATTGTTTCATTGTTTTACTACCGCCTGTATTTACCGTGTCATTGTATATTTGTCATTGTTTCTCTACTGTATATCTGTCATTGTTTATTTACACGTAATTATTGGCGTGACTGATAGATGTTTTGTTTGGTTTTCACCCCGCTATCTGAAAGTAGAGCGTCCCTATAAAGACCTTTTTTAAGCCAGAAGAGTCAAGGAACACTTACTGTTAATATATATCGGAAATAATTGAGCGTCTCCAGGTCCACAGAATGGCGATGATGGTATATCAGGCTTAGTAGTTAAAGGTTGGCTAGGTGGGAGGTACACGAGACTTGAGTGTAGGAGACCGAGAGGAAGAGGGTGTGTGCTTCTTCTGCAAAACAAACGTTATTTTCGGTATTCGGTTTTATTCGTAAAACTGAAAAAAGTGGCGTAAAGAGAACTTTCGAAAAGCGGGGGATACCTGTAACTATTAAACAAATCTTACCTACAATATCACAGGTTGCATGAATTGCACACTTATTTACGACCTTTGCAGTCGTTAAGTTCATTATAATTACAATTAGCTATGTTTAAAATTGATTGATTTTTCTGAGATTTCTTTTTAATTTTCCAGTTTTTATAATCATTACCGATGAAATATTGAATTCTGTCTCTTTATTCTCCTCTTCTCAATAAAACAAACAACAGAAAACAAGTTTAAATAATTGATCACCGTTTTTTAAATTTCATTTTACTTCCTTCGCAGAAGATTGTAAACTTCGATATCATGACAGTGTTGATTAAATTAGTACTCTATTCACGACATTCTTTTTCAAACTAATATAAATTTTAAATTTCCTGCCTGGAGTTATAAATCTCCCAAGACACCCAGAATGTATGTATGGTTGTAAATTTGTGAATGCGTTAGAATACGTAATAGAAGTTATGATAATGCAATATATAAGTCTTCTCTAACTCTGTTTTCTACCAAACCCAGTCTTTCTGAAAAAAGCCACTGACGTTTGCTTCATTCGAGTTATTTTAATAAAATGTGTAGCGGTTCCTCTCTGGCATTTGTCACTAGAAGCATCAGCATTTTTACCAACCAAAACAGAACAGCGGCTGATATTTCTACAATCTTTATTAATTTGAGTTTCTTAAAGGGGAGAATTTCTAAAGTATTACAATCTCAGATACAAGCACAAGTTTCACACTAAATATATGCAATTAGTGTGGAAGATTGTACTGTATTGTACTGTACTCGTATTATGGTTCATATTGCGAATACATTTCCAGACTTCATTTTCATTAACTTTGTTTTGTATTAAACCAGGTATTTGATGATTCTGTTATGTGTTTACTTTCTGGGTTCTTATGTTTTCATATAAGTATATACAGAATATGAACATCATTAACTGTATGACAGGTAAGCTAAGCTTATCAATATTTGTCATGGGAACTGACTTTTATTATATAATTGTGAAATTAAATGTCTTTTGAGTGAGAGGGGACTGGATAAATAGTGTATCTTAGAATGTTCAGAAAAATGAACAAAGATGTAGAAAACTATCTTCCTTTATACTGTAGAATACTGATAATTGCTTTTAGATTATAATACATATGCATGTTTGAACAGACTCATGTGTCGTTAGCAGTACGAATAATATATCAATGCAGGGTTTCCTTGAGATGTGAATGTTTTTTTCAAGGGCTTCTCCAGTCTAAAAAGGTTGTGTAAGGCTAACAGCTCTCAGCTCTGAAAGATATTGGAAATGTTTATCTGTGTTTCAGCGTCACGAACCACCGGGGCACGCTGCTTCCACAGACAAGCTCAAAATCTATAAATCATTTAGTAACATTCATGTTAGCACTTGAGATTTCGATTTCAATTGGGTGGGGGGTGCTCTATTTCAACGAGTGGATAGTTTGGAGAAGCATGCAATAAGTCATGCGAAATAAAACGTTGATCATCGCCGTCATTCCCATTAGAAAGCGTCACCAAAACTATAACAAGTTTTCTGGTTGCCTGGCTATTTATATGTCACGCGTACAGGACGCACCAATGGAGCTAGAGGGCTGACAATTTAAACATGACTCCTCATTACGACTAGAAAATCTTGTTTTGTTTTTAAAATTCACCCCATAGGGAGGTTGTTAGTGGGGGGGGGGGGCAATTTGCAATGTAAGTATATGCTAAATTAGTCCATTAGTTTGTGTCCGGCATGTTCACGTGTGTCTTTTTGAAAATTCAGACTTTCTTTAGTAATCACTGAGACACGAGTAGGAACTTATTCATTGATAAGCCTTGTTTTCCAAGTTCTCAATTGATCACCCCCAACACAAAATGCTGCCAAAAAGACGTTGATTACGTGACGGTTTCTAATGGTTGACTTAATAGACCTGTACTCACTTACTGATGATTCATCGTATAATACATCACTGATGGACACATTAGTTAACCGATGACACATGCAGTGCATCTACGTGTGTCTACGGAATATCAGTAAGTTTTTGATGCTGACCAAACAGATTAGTTCTAATCAAATTCTCTAATGGTCTGTAAAAAAGATGGTAATGACCCGAGAAATATTGTTTGCCGATAATGGAGATAAACTCTAATATTCATGGCATTCACATTAACGTCAAGGGAAGATTTATCATGTACTTTGATATTTCCAATATTACTGAAATTAATTCTTTGACTCCATAATTCATAAAATTAGACGATAGTAATTAGTCTTCATTTCCGTTCTTCTGTCTTTCTCATGAAAGATCAGAGTGATCTCATACTAGGAAGTCAGAAGTCAACAGTCAATGGTCAACTACTTAATAATTTATTCACTTTGATATACGTTTTTTATCCTTGAAGTATCTGCTCGTAGTTTCCATCTGCATAGCTTTATTCGGTATAAATTACAATGGAACAGTGGATTAGGGAAATATCTGAATCCAAAGGATGTGTCACGGGTTGATCACTGGAGACTGGAGTAGGTTTTGTAAAATGATATATCTTTTAATTAAACATTAAGCGAAATGGCAAGAAGAGTTATGGAATACATTGACATCATTTCCTTCGCACATACAACCCACGAGAGTATATCTCCTCCCCTGCAATGTGTTATAATAATATTTTATTTCGTTTCTATGCACACACCAGGAGGGGAACAACATATAATAAAGCTCTGTTTAGAACGATTTAAATTCGAATGTTATATCAACTGCGGTCTCAGAATTAGTGTACGCACGTACACACAGGCATGGGGCAAGGGGGTGTAATGTAACACACTCTGGTAGTGTGTTCGTGTGTTCGCTTGCTGAAGGAAGGAGGCTGCAGAGGGTACTAACGGTTGACCAGGGCCACAGGGAAGTAAGAGAACAAAGAAGATGCATACGACCAATCAGCTCCTAGTATTTGGTGGATGAGGGCGCCGTCGATTTAAATCGGGAGACAGTTAGTCAGAATACCTCGGGAGAGAGGAGGAGGAGGAAGCCAATGCGCCCTGATTTGAACTGCTATGATCACGATAGACGTCAGTCTTTCAGTAGAGTAACTAGGAACATAACTTAACCAACTCGTTAGAATTTCCACAAAACAGAATCCAATACCCTAATTGATCCGCGAATCTGCCCTACATCGATCTTTATCAACGGAAATAAAAGGAACCCATTTTCCTTGAAATTACTGAATTGTGTCATCTTTCTCTCCGGCCACGTGGGAGAGCCTTTCTACTGTATGGACCAACTGTTTGTTTCCCTCCACAGATTCTTCTCTCCCGTAAATGTACGACCCAGGACCGAGACATTTTATCAGCGAGAAGAAATGCACTCATGCATTTTTGGAGACATGAGACCCGCGTGTCGTTTGCATGTCGACAGAACATGTACAAGATGGTTATACTACAGGGGCAAGTCTGTCCCGATTCTGGCAAAACAGTGTGAAGATTCTGGCAAAAAAGTGTTAAAATTCTGGCAAAACAGTGTTAAAATTCGGGCAAAAAGATGTTAAAATTCGGGCAAAAAGATGTTAAAATTCGGGCAAAACTGTTAAAATCCGTCAAAACTGTGCAATTCGGGCAAATCGATGTAAGATTCCGAGCAAATCTAGCCTTCAGCCCCCCACTTTTACGAAAGAGTTCCCATACACCTACGCACACAGACATTTACATATGATAACGTTACAAACAGATGAGAGATGTCCTCTCGATGTGCCAAAATGTGAGGGAATAAGAACATCAACAGGTTAGAAACCCATAGTGAGCTTGGAACGTTCACGGACGTACAATGCTGCAGCGGCAGAACTTTTACTAGTTATAAAGGGATGCGGATCCATTGCTCCAATACGGTGCATAGGCCAACACATTTATAAATCTCAGACTGGGATAAATAATCGAATGAAGGTAAGTGTAGGACAAATACCACTGCACACGGGATTTTCTTTTTTCATCGACCCAGGGTAGAAAGTGCCCAATACATCAACACTTGCATTAGGTTAGCAAAGAGCTAATCACATCGTCTTTCAATGATACCACGCCGAAAACAGAAGAAGATTCTATCAGAACAGATAATAGATGCCAGAACCAAAATCCTGACACAGTGTGGAACAAAGGCTCCATGACAAATTTTAAAGAGCCATCCGACGAAAAATATTTAATAGAATCATTGCTATGGCGTTTTAATCCATTCTCAGTTCTCCAATGATTACTATTCGTTTGAAGAGAATATTGATATTTCTTTATTATTTTTATTCTGCTCCTTTTTCAGCCTGTAGTCAGTTGGAAAGAATACATCATTATTTAACAATTTTTTTCTATCTTTGTTGTTCCATAATTAAGTCTGTTCTCATAGCTTGGCTGATGGGAATCGTCTGAATGATCATATCCTAAGGTATTATGCCATTCCCATTCAAAAGATGTCTGTTTTTCCTATTCTTGTATTATTTTTATGTTTCTGTTTTTGCAAGCACGACTATAAATCCTCTTTTGTGCGCGTTCATAAAAATAAATTGGTTTTCTTTATCTCGTGAAGGCATTTAGGAGCTTACTTGTTTGAATCTTGTTGATAAATTGACGAAAACGACATTTTGAATATTTCATCCGGGGAATTTTGTATTCTTCTTTACAGATCAATAATCTCTTTCCTTGACGCAAATAATTAAATGTCGACATTCGGTGGATTAATCAATAACGAATTATTTAGACGATGCCTCCTTAAGCGAAAGGATTGGATTCTTCAATTGTAATTAATAAAATGGAATAAAACTGGATCGGTGGTATTCACAATTTAATGTATTAACGAGAGGTGTGGGGGTGGCCAAGGGTGGACTCGGTGATTCGAGTTCAAACTCCGGTTGGGATAGTTTGCGTTCACTTCTCACTCATGCTCTTGGGAAAGGCATGCATCCACATCTCCCCTCCAGCTATGGGTAGAACAGTACATAGTGATGTGAATTTCGGTTGCTTATCGCTACTAAGTCTAATTCAGATGTCGTAATCGGGTCGAGTAAGTAGTAAGGTGATGCGTGGAGCCAAATCAGTGACAGGTGAAGCCATAACAAGTGTAAGGGAACTACTTGGTGTATCAACTAATCTTGTTTAATCTAATATTAACGTCAAAATAGCCTACCTAAGGCAATGGCAGCTCCGTCACCGTTAAAGTACTCCTATTGGGAAATTACACGCTTTTGCCAGCACCCGTTCCACTTTTAAAACCAGTCTACAAAGTCAACTTTTAAGATCACCATCAGCTGCCTCGTCGCGTTCTCATTAATGCCGTCAACGGTCTGAAAACTACCCCTTCCTCGCCAGGAAAATTAAGAAGTGGGCCCAAATCTGGACTGAAGTGCCAGTGGGGGCTGAGAGACCTCGGTGACACGATGTTTTGCACGAAACCTGAGACGTGAATAATGAGCAGGCGCATTGTCATGATGGTCATTATTAATGCAGCGATCTCACAGTACACAAGCTCACCCATGTTTCGTCTCTCTGCCGATTGAATAAACCCACGGGGGAGTGTCTGTTCATGCATGCGAAACAAGATCCTCTCCGATTGGTTTCCACGTTACATCATGGCTGCGCAACCGTATCTTGGGATATTTAAAATGACTGGAGATACCTCCTATCTTTAAACAAGAGCCATAAGTTCAACGATGCGTACACTATCCGTCCGTCCATACTTGTGATTTCCGATTTCAAAGGGACTCTAAACGAAATGACGTCACCATTACTAGTAGCAGTAAGAGGAAGAGGAAGAGGGAGGTTAGGATGGTTCCCCCAAAAATCTGGCTATTAAAAAAAACAATTAGTAATTTTAAATTAAAGTAAGTGTACGCTTTTTATCAATAAGTTGTTCTGGAGTCTTAGTGTATGGTTATTCTATTTGATAAGTGGGCTTTAAATGAGTATATATAACATTTGTAGCTATAAGGTTAGCTGGAAATTGAAAAGTTCAGCTGATTTTAGCTATTTGTGAAGACAGTTTTAGCTATTAATAACAAACGGCACTTGGCAATATTGTAAAACAGCAAGCACTTGATACGTAATCTATTGATCAGAATAGATGCTCTTTTAATGACGTCACACATTCTTTTCTTTACAGCATCTGGAAAATAACCCCTCTTTCCTCGTTCTGTTGTTTACATAAACGGAACTGACCGACAGACTGAACGACCGAAAAGCCTCTTATAGAGATGCGTTTAAAACATATTTATACGTTTTAACTAGGATTTGATCGTATTCACAGTAAGGTACCAATCCGATGTTAAATAATGTTTTTGCAACTCATGTCAGGTAAATCTTGCTAAAATTACGATGAAGCTATATGCGTGTGTTTAATTTTCCAGTAGTTTGCAGCCGTGTGTTTGGGAGATTCTTTTATTTCCAAAACTTTTACCAAATTCCAATATTTTAATTAAGTGAAACGGGATTTGCGTTGCCTTAATTGACAATTATATAGTTCCATATTTTTCAATTAAAATCACGTAGCAAAGAAATCATGGCATAAAATAATTAACTTTTTTCAATTGACATTTTTGGATTCGGTTGCAAGAAACATCAATTTAGTATTAAGTGTGTGTAAATATTTCAAGCGAGGGATTATCAACAGTCTAATCAATTTGTAGTTTTCAAAAAGCATCTCCGGTTACTTTTGAATATACCTAACGAGTGGCCCCTGTTTTGGCTCTACAGACAATGGCACGACACTGGAGTGTCCCCACCAGGACGCATGCCTGGGCGAAGCGTATGGCGATCAATGGATACCCAGTCGCCAGAATCCCCCTCTAGTAGGTAGTCCAAAGGAAAGCAGAGAGTGATACGTTTGGCATCAGCGTGGTTGCAGGAGCTGCCGGAAGCTGTCGTCAAATTTGGCGTCAAACCGCCTTAATGGGGCTCCACTCTCTGGTTTTGGAATTCAGAGTTGTCCTTCTCCTAGACCGGTTGCCTTTCCAAGGCTAGAGAGCCCAACTGCTCTGCTGGGGCAATTTTGTCATATGAAGAGTTTTCCACACTCTTCGCTCATACTGGGAATCGAACCCATGTGAGACGTTCTAACCATTACACCATCCGAGCGGAGCATGGCAGCCATTTTGAAAAAAGGACTGTCAGCAGTTAATGGCATAGAATATTTTGAACCGTCGACCAAAACTGTCAACATAGGTTTCTTCAGTTTTCAAATTGGTCCGGCCGGCAGGCTGGCTGGCTATGTATATATAGCGCGTACAGGCCGCACCAATGAAGCTAATTCAAACAATTACTCATTATTATGTCTAAAAACATTCCTCTGCTAAATAGGTATTTAGTGGCGGGTGTAGTTCAATTTGCAATGCAAGTTTATGGTTCCTTAGTTCAGCAGCTTTCACGCTTTTCCAATTGTTTCATTGATCATCCCTAACATGGCATACGGAAACTACATAAACTAGAAAACTAGTTGGTCACGTGGCGGTTTCTATTGAGTGACTAACCAGACCTGTTTACATACAATTTAAAGTGAAAAATATGTTTTATTACAATATAAGGCACTAATAAACTAACGAAAACGCAACAAAATGGTGAGATTGTCTCTACATGTAACAGTGATAAATATTAAACCATAACAGAGTCATGTAGAGAGAAGTGCAGCCGTATTGCACCTGCAGCTTTCTGCAACCACAGGAGATCAGTTCCAGGATGTTGATGCTTGTTAGCAACTGTATCCAGTGGAGCGCATACATGCATTATGTATTCATCACCCCAGTCACTTGGTGATGGCAGCACAGGGTCTGGCACCAATCTCTTCCCCCAGCTCGGGTAGGCGGGATTCTCTGTGGAAAGAGCTTCCTTCTTGCATGGTCGACCTTGGTGCAGGCACTGGTTCTATCAAAAAGGAGTATGACAAACCTCTCAATAATGTCCATTACATCCTCTGGGATCTTTGCCAGCATCCGTAGTGTATCTGTCAGTTCTGGCAGTGACTTCCACGTTGACCATGTTGCCTTCTTTCCATGTCCAGGGAAGCTAGATACAGTGTCGCAGCCTGTCAAAGCATGGGACATTGGAAGCGCACATGACATCTTTGGTCCAAGGCACGCAGCTATTTGGTGGGCTATCAGGTAGCTGAGCACCTCCTTTACATCAGTGAAGACAACTTCCTTGTGTTCCTCACAGAACGCCTGAAGGAGAAACATGGACAGAAAACTGAATATTTCTGTCTTGTTGCTGTAAACCAGCAGAACATTCTGCCAGTGTCTCGGTATGGCAGGGAGTTGGCCATGCGTAGTTCTCATGCTGAAATGTTTCCATCTCTCGTTTGACAGTTAATTAATGTAGAGTAATGAAAACAGCACGACATCACTTTTCATTGAAGTCAGCCTCTGCTTCTCCTTACTTGCCGTGTGTGTAAACGGTCCAACAAACCATTCAACCGGTTGCAGTAGATTGTGTCATTAATTGACGTTGTTCTCTCCATAGATCATTCCTGTGTGAATGCTTGGAACTGTTGTTAGATCATCTTCTGTGCCTTCTTAATAATTACACTGTCGATGGATCCGCAATCTCTTTGTTTCAAAGACAAGCAAGTCATTGCTCTCATCTTTGAATGCTTTGCCCAGTTCTTCCATTACATTGACGAGTGAGCAGACATCTTTCCTAAATGCTTTCTGCCCACTTGCTGTCTGGTCAACATATCGTCTTCCTCTGATCTTGGGCACATCTTCAAATTCCTCAATCGGCGCTGCACCATCATGGCCAGCTACCATCCATCGCCGGAGGGCATTAGAGAAAGCATTATTCTGTGCTTGATCAGAGGGGATTGGCTGGTCTTCTGAATGGTAACACTTCCATCATTAGATTCTCTGGCACCATCTGGGTGTCTTATTTGTAGCTCAGTCATGTAATGGAAATGAACTGGGATCCAGCGGGCATATTTGGTATGGTCCAGAGCAAAGAACAGGGAGGACGAGCTCTGTCAGAGCAGCGAGGTACATTCTGAAGGAGGACTGATGCATGGATCGCACATAGATCAGTAAACACTGCTCCAATGACATGGCTGTTGCCCATTACTGAAATTGAGGGAAGTTCTCCATCTCCATCTTTCAGCACCATTTGTCAAACCCCAAGGTCTCATCTGTATCTCCGTCACGGATACTGTATGCCCGATATTGCAGGGTGCATAACGTAGCTGCTCTGATATGGTGTGCACATCTAGTGCAAGCAACGTGTGCTGCATGCAAGACTCGAACGTGTATCCCATTTGCCTCGAGAAACCTGGTTTTTCGTACCAGCTGCTCTACCACTTGAACTATGAGAGTCAAACGGCTGACAGAAGATCAAATATAACCCTTAAACTTGTGAGTGAGTACTTTATTTGGCTTTCATGATTACTAGTATATAGGATTCAATGGGATAGGAACCGTTGTCGTCATGTTGGAGAATGGCTGCCACGGCAACCAGGGTGAGTTTGTGTTGGCCCGATATCCAGTTTTGTTCCCAATGTATCTATCAACACATCTGCCAAATTTGGTGCTTTCATCACAAAATGAACCATTGTATTGATAAGTATTATACTTTCGGAGCATTTCTTTAATTCCGTTCAACAATGAATCATGATATGATCTAGATAAGCTTTAACTATTCACTACTGAACGGAAACTATTTTCATATTTATCAAGTGTTCGCAGTGAAGCCATTTCCATATATTTAAGACCAATAATCATTTCAATAATTTCCGTAGGCACAAAAGTAGAATAACCCACAAAACAAGAGCACAGATCACAGTTACAATAGCAAACTTATTATTTTCTTGTAATAAATTGGAATTTCAAATGATGTGTTCCTTAATATTTTCGCTAGCTTTCTTTGAGTTACAAATACACAACAGCAGCTATACGATAATGATATTAAACTATAAAGCTGTCTAATTATACGTAAAATAACGTTATTATTTGAAATTATTATGTGTTGCAACTTAATAAATGAAAGGGGGGCATACTTGCAATCTTATTTACAACATTTACAACACTTGTTAGTGTTAGCTTAATTCTGTACCTTTGGCTACAATGC
>VCCN01001104.1:2931718-2941915 GCA_006491835.1 Architeuthis dux | reverse complement strand
AATATTCGTACGTGCAAAAGTTGAATTTGTCATTGTATTTTGTTTCCGAGATCTTCAGAAGAATATTCATATTGAATCATACTTTTCAGTTTTCACCACTGCATTCGCAGGAACTTTTTTTATTTACCGGCCAGAAGCTACATGACTCAATTTAGGTGCATTCGTAAGATTTCAAGGCATTCTCACGGCATCATACCCCAACGTGTATCACGTGAGACACTCTTGAAGAACCAGAAGTTCTGTCTATAAAGAAGGCCAGAGCAGAGACTTCACAACTGACATTTCAGAGGGAAAAAGAAAATGCAGTTATTTTTTTTGCACCTCTATGAAAAAATCATTTTCTATAGATCAATGTTTATGTCGACAGGTATCTTCTTCTTTTCTTTTTTGTCAAATGAGTTTGAGGGAAAACTGAACACAAATCGTGGCTATGTGCAAGGTCTGTCCGGAAAGTATCGAGCCAATTTGAATATCTCGATAACCGTTTGCGCAGCCTTGACGTAACTTTTCAACCAATCAGCGGATACCTTACTGCGCATGCGTTAACACACACTATCCCGTCTCATTACTCAGTCGGCACTCAAACGTCATTAAATTAACTTGTGTACTGTGTCACACTGTACACAAAATAATTTAATGACATCGCAATAACAATGACCAAGCATGTCCATTCTTCACGTATCATGTAGTTTTTAAAAAAAGACATCGCATCATCCAGGTCTGTCATTACGTGATATGATAATGAATGTTTTTTCCTGCTGTCACGTATATCATAACATGCTTGTGGAACAAATCTGGGGTCATTTGTATGTGTTTATATGGGAACACTAGCCCTAAAGTCTAAGGCACTTTTCCAGTCCAGGCTCCCTGCGACATACGGTTTTTCCCAAAACTAAATGGACTAGATTAATGGGAAACACGATGCGTACAGTAGATTGGACGCTGTGATATGTGCGTGAGATCTCAAGGAGACGACTATGAAGATATGACTAAAGCGCCGTTGCCCTAGGTAGGCTATTTTTCATTAATATTTAACGGCTGGATACTTTCCGGACAGAGCTCATAAGCTATTCATGTAGGTAGTGTTGTAATGCATCTGTAGTTGTGCACCAACGTCTCCAAGCAGATAACGGCCTTGGAATCAGGCGTGGTTTAGCGGCTGAAATATCATCATCGCTAGCCCAGGATGCCCCCAATTGTAACACACAATACTACCAGACTTTATTGAGTGGCTTCTATTCGTATAGTTTCAAATATAATTGCTACAACTAAGCAGATGCGGTTTTTTGCGCTTTGTAGCATAATCCACTGTTTTTCGCTTGAGTTTTTAATTCTTAGGCACTCCCAATTTTTCGAAATTGAAGTAGGTAGAAAAATACCGATGTCTAATTGCGACAGGAAATATTTTGAATCACCAATCGTCTCAAAAGATCTTGCAACTCTCGTACAAAGGAACGCTGGCCCTAAAGTCTAAGGCACTTCAACGTAAGACAATGTTGATCAAGCTAGACTCACATACCATTAATACAGGAAAGCTTGGTACGGCTCACCATGCTAGCACATGCAATTAGTAAGTAAAGCGTCCCCGTCTCTTAAGAGACAACCCCCGATGGAGTCTACACTCGGTGACGAAGACCCGGTTTCTGTTGCATGCGTCAGCTTAGTGATCCTTGCAAGTTTCAAGTCGAGACTAGGACTGTATTCTTACTAGTTTGTATGACCAACCACTGGGCAGGATGCAAGTCCAGCGAAGGGATACCTCCACCCTAATCACACAGCTTAGAGTGTACTCAATTAGCTGCTGCGTACACAGGGAAATGTGTCCTAATGAAGATTTTACTAAACTCTTCGCTTATACCGGGAATCGAACCCAGGACCTTTTGCATGTAAGGCATAAGTACTAACCGCCACACCATCCGAGCGGACACGCAATTAGTAGAACACGCAAAATGTAATTGTTCTGATACTGGCTACTGCACGCTGGTGCTTTGAACGGCACGCAGTTCGTGCTTCACTCAGCGTGACAGTATCTTAACTTCTTAATTCACTCCGTTATTAGGCAACGCTGTTTGTCCTGACCAACGGGTCGCGTTCAAGGGGCGACCCGTCGCCAGGCAGTTAAACTTCCTTTAATGTTCAACATTAAAATGAAATTTAATGACGCATAACATTATTTCAGTTATACATAAATATATTGGCGTCTCAGTTTTCTGAAAATTGTTAGCAAGAAAATATGCCAGGGTATCACATAAACCCTCCCACACATACCGCACGCGCTTTACCTGGAACGTATCCTGCATGTGTTATGAGGCTTACCTGTACTCTAATGAGTTCAATCCTAACTGACTCCCTCACACTTTTCGCTTTTAATCTTATCGGTGTCTCGCCGTGTGTAGATGGTTATCAATTCAGGGTCGCCGATCATAGCACTTCTAGAACGCTGATCGTCATTGGGTGTACTGTTAATGTGCGGTGGAACCTGACTAAAGCGATTCTTAAAATAATTAGGAATTGCTTGGTAGGTTAGATAGAAGCCTATTTGTCCGACAGAGACGTTGCGGGTGGGACTAACTGTTAATGGCACAGGAAATGGAATCGGCAAACCGAGTTCAAACCCTGGCTGAGGTAGTGTGTGTTTACTTCGCACTAATTGTTTTGGGAGTGGCATGAGTCTAAAAGCTATGGGTAAAATAGCAGAGCAAATGGACCCCTTTAGCCATGTAAGACAGTCCATCTAAGAGAAGGACACTCTAGATAAAATAAAATAGATTAAAAAATCAGACATACAGCTTGGCTACCAACTTGGTCGTCTAGATAGGCCGAGCTACTGCGGAAGGCCACGAAGCTTAATGCGTGGACTCGGTGTGTGTAATCTGATTTACTCATTAAAAAAACAATGAGCGCAGACTGAAGGTGTGTTCTCCCTTGATCACCGCAAACGAAGAATAGATCAAACAAATCTGTCCTGTATTCAGATTTAGAGATAATTCTGAATGCTGATGTTTATGGTACTCCTTTTCCATTTTGTAATTTACCGCATTACAATATTCCGGCACTAATCACCCTCTAGTTGTCGTTGTACCGTCTCAAACAAAACTTCGTAAATATCAAAATGCCTCAGTCTATTCGTGGTGGCTATTTACAATTTCTTGTTTAGAAATCTATCATACTATGTTGTACCAGATAAGCATCACGGGATTTTTAATATGTTTTTAGTCGCCCCCAATCGAGTTATTTTGTTCACAAATATGTCTGTTCTCTTATAAAATAAGTTTTCCTTTCACTCAGCACAAACAGAAATCTCTAACCTTCAGGTCTTCTGCCTGATACTATATGTCCAATGCGAGATAGGTGCAGGCTGCCTATCTCAGTTGAGATGTTGGCAATAATATTTTCCCTCGGTGGGATATTCACGTCAATGCAACTGATGATGAATGGTCTTGTGTAATGATCATTAGTTAATTAAATAACATTGAAATGTCACTGGATTTGATCCAGTCGTCCAATTAATTTAGGGTTCTGTCCTTCAGGATTTTCGATGTCCCTGTTAACCGATAAGTTTACTGAGCAACGTTAATCTAAATGAACAAACACATGATACCTAAAAGTATTGACATATTTAGCATGAAGATTCCAATATTTAATTAGCGAGACTAGCAACGGTTTCCCGATTCTTGCCAAATATAATCTTTATATTTTGTAAATCATATTGTCTAGTTTGCGTAGGGACGGAGTGGTGTTGCGCTTGTCAGCATTGAAAAATAAATCGGCGAAACAAGTTCACTTTCTGGCCGAGATTTGTATGTTGACTCTGCTCATAGGAATAGCAAGAACCCTCTACAATCTCTCCCATTACCGGATGTTTGAGAAATTGCTTCGTCCCTGGCGTGCCACTATTCTTGACGGAGAAAAGAATCAGTAAGCATTTGAGCTAGCGACTCCTCCACATCTACTTCATCTGCCCACACAATACAGCACACATATGACCCTCCTTGTCAACCTTGACAGGGTCTAATCATTATCAATTTCGTAAGAACTGAATTCGGAGGGATTTAAGATATTAGTCTAAGTCGCAAACATCTATATGTAGCATTTATCCTTGAGTTAAGATGGTGGATTATCATAAATATAGAGAGTACACTTCGAGTATCATTGTTTAGTAGATTAACACGTGATGATGCATTGAAGACGTAATGTTAAATTGGACGAAGGATGAAAGAAGATTAAGATTAGTATAACTAAGTTATGTGTAATTTGTAGATTAAATGTAAATAAAGAAATAATTAATTGTTAATGAGGGGTGTTGAGCCCTTAAAACAATGGTGTCTACCCAAGAAATTAGACTAATATTCAAGTACGATTTCAGATTAGGATATACCGCTGTTCAAGCTTCTGGTAATATCAACACAATTATTTAGAGTGAACACTTCCACAGGCTGAACTGTTCACAGTCGTTCCAATACAAAATCTCGAAATGATTAGTCAGGTTGAAACTTCAACGGACCTTCTTGCGAAGAAGAGAATATTAAAATAGTTGCAAATTAAATATTATTAAATAACTGTTATCAAGAGATTGATTCACCAGAGAAACGAACTGGTCCATATTTCGTCAAATATTAGCAAATGTCCGCTTTGTCAGACTAGACTTCTATTAATCTATATGCTGCCCAGTCACGCATCTTAACAGAAGATAATATTGGTCAAACCTGACGGTTCACATCAACAGACAGACGGGTTATTATAAATTATCTATGAGACGTCAGTGCCGTGACAGATTCTGTTAAACTTCAATTCGCTGAACGTAGTACCTATAGGACGTATATTGATAAAAGCCGTATTCCCATCTCGACAAGAGCAATTCCGCTTATATATTTATGTAAGCAAAAGTGTCCATATAAATGTAATGTTTATCTTTTAGTAAAATGTGTATTCATGAGTGTATGCGTCTATATAAGGTTTTGAATCTATGTATATCATGTTTCTCTTTTATTTTTATACATAATTCAACCTAAGTAAAATGTCTCTATATCAGAAATGTTTGTCTTTGTAATTATTTTCTGAATTTCTTCAGGCGAGGTGTTGTAGAAAAGTATTTTGTTCTATCCTGACTATCATTCTGGTCTTTGTTGTTGTTTGTTTTTTCATAAGTTTTCGACTGCTGTATCCACAATGTGCTCAAACCACTCTATCAACAGATCAAGCATAGACATCAATAACATATGAGAACCACTAATGAAAAAGAACGGACCACCAATCTGACATCCCAAAAGCGTGGCACCTAAAAAGGGTAGCTGGTGAAATTCACTTAGTTCACTGGACGGTCACGTATTCCTTGCGTAGTTTAACGAAGTTCAGTTACAAGAGCTTGTGGGGATGGACACCGGGTGTGACGTGTATAGGAGAGGGAGCGCATTCCCAATCAGAACGAGTTTCGACATTCCAATATACAACTGAATCCCATGGAAGGCCGGAGGGTACAGCGGCCGAAATCTTGTAAAAGAGCAACAGAGTGAAAATCGTCGGGAATTAATTAAAAATACAATGATTTGTAATTAATGGGTTTTTTTCTAAGTAAACGTATCTTTATGTAAATGTGTTGTCTTTGTATTTAAATGACTCAAGGTAATTGATGCGTTTATGTAAATAAACGTGTCAAAGTGTGCATATGCAATTAGATATGTCTATATAACTGATATATATGTAACTCAATATATATATGTTAAGTAAATATGTCAACATAAGTAAATATATGTGATTATGGTATGTAAGTAAATGTGAATTCGTAAATATTTATAAAAGTCTATGTAAGTAAATATGACTATGTTAAATAAGGAACATCTTGTTCATTTTTCATGAAGTATTTCTTGTTTCCGTACAATCCATGGATTCATGGAGTGAAATAGTTGTCCAAAAGTGTTATCATACCAAGCGCTTTCGGCTAAACAATTCGCCATGTTCAAGGTCTTTGACAATTCCAGAATTATTTCAGCCACGGTGTATTTGGCCTAGCCATTAGTGTGTGCTGAAGTAGTGGGAAAGCCCAAACATACATTCTCTTGTACGGAAACAATTGAAATGCCATAGCAAATTAACAAAATGTCCCGTGTCCCTCGTATTTAACCAGACATGCATGCATGAAGATTGCTGCCCAAGTATACATTATTCATATAAATAAATATGTATATGTAAGTAAATATGTCTATTCATGTAAATATGTAAATGAAAGTAAATATGTCTATGTAAGTGATGTACGTAAATGTGTCTATCTGATGAATCAGGCGATTAATTAATGTATTTAAGTAACTAAATACGTATATGTATGCAGTGTGTATACGTAAATGCGACTGGGTAATAAATGTGTCTTTGTTAGAAAATGACATATTAAATGAAACAATTTAAAAATAAACATATATTGACAGATCAAACAGTTCAATGTATTCATTTATTTCCTTTTATAAAAGTTGTATTTAGAAAGATATATGATTACTTTTACATGTAAATGCGTTCAAAGATAAATTGGTTAATCAAAATATAGTGTAATTACAGAAGCATTATAACTGTCCAGTAGGTAAAAATAATTATCTCTGACATTTAAGATTACACTGGAATTAAATTACATCAATAGTCAACCTTCTGAAGGACATGATATAGCTTAATTCATTTCTGGAATATCCAACCGTTACACTGTAACATTTAAAATAAATGTCTTCCAAAAAAAAGAACGTATGCGAATCAGGCATACATCGATAACTTGAGCAGAATTACTCAAAAACCTTTCCGTGAAAGCTCAATGAAACCTCACTGTGATAACTTAAGAATGTTTTATGTTCAAATTACGACTGATACAGACTTTCGAGAACACTTATATGATGACGTCACTGAGTTGAGCTGTTGTGTAGTTACAGTATTTCAATATTATTGCCAGCCAGAACAATTATTGATCTAAAGACCGGTAGCTCAATGATATATCTGTCTGGCTTCATTTGTTGTGTTATTGCCAATCCATGGAAAACTCGAGAAAGTAACTGGTTATAACATTAACAAGTTAATATATCGACTAATTTAGGCGGTTAACACACAGTTAAGAAATGTATATAAACACGATATAATACTGGTCCAAGTCGCATATGTTCGACTTTTATGCTCCCGTACCCAGGCCAGGGGTCATGAAATCATATTACGCAGAACGTAATAAAACAATCATACATACAATGAGTGCTAGAATCACCGGATACATTTCAAGAGGTTTTATTTAACATACTTATATACCTTCAAAATTGACAGAATTTAGACCAAAGATTTCTGATTTCGGGGGTTGGAGTCGAGGAGAAAGTACATGTTCCATCTCCTCCAAAGCGTTGCTGATTACTGTGAAAACAACATATTCTTATTCATTACATGAAACACTTTGAAACAACGTTTTTCCTCAGCAATGCTATCAACGGTCTTAACCACGGCTCTCTTTATTACTAAGGTTTCTCGTTTTCATTTGGATCAAGAAACTTTGATTAAATTGTTTAGAATGTGTTCGAAGCCCCGATATTTTAATGCCTTGGGCGATCGCCAAGTTTGCATAATGCGTATTGACAACCCTGATAACAGGAGATAGCCCTATGTTAAGCTATTATCTTTAAGCCGGTCTCTGTATAAAAGAGAAAACGTTAAATGCGCAACTTAAAAACAAGAAGGTGCGCATGTAGCTAAATGTTCGAAAGGACAGAACTTTCCTATTTCACAAAGGTAAGTAAATCGGTATTTGCTAAGCTTTGCATAGTCTAGCACACCTGCCTCAGGTTGCTTACATTACCAGTTGTTCCTAGGTTGTCACCCATGTAAGTACCGAGCATGTTAATCGCTGCTTAACTTCGGTGATCTGGTGGTAACTAGTGCTTTCAGCGTGACTTGATAAATAAACAGGTCTGGTCAGTCACTCAATAGAAACCGTCATGCGAACAATGTCCTTTGGTAGCATACCATGCTGGGGGTGATAAATTACAAAATTTGGGGTGATCAATGCATAAGTTACTCCTCTCGGATTTTGTTGGGCAGTGATCACTAAAGTAAACCTGACTTTAAAAAGAAAACAGGCGTGAATGTTTCCGGACACAAACTAAGGGATCAATTTAGCATAAACTTACATTGCAAATATACCCTCCCCACACTAAAAGCCCGCTATGGGGGGATTTAAAAAAAACTAAATATATGTTTTTTCTAGACATAATAAGGAGTAAGGGCTGAGATTTTCAGCCCTCTATCTCCATTGGTGCAGTCTGACACATATATACATAGCCAGCCACCCAGCCAGATCAAAAACTGAAGAAACCTATGTTGATAGTTTTGCTGACAGTTTTGGTTGACGGTTGCTAATTATCGCAAATGAATAGATTCACTCATCTTTGTCAGTAGATGGGTGTCCAAATGCTATCGCGGTCGAAACATGCGTGCATTTCTCGGTTGAATAATTTAGGACTAAACTTCGAAATATAATATTAAGATAATACGCAAAGAATCAAATTACTCGATTTCCTGATACACTCAGTGCAAGTCATTTTAGAAAAGCCATTTTTAATCCGTAGATCTGAAGATAGAATGAAACGTCTGGTGTACTCGAGCGTTATTTCTTCTCTTTAGTCTTTCATCTGAGACACATATCATCTAAAGCTAGATAATCTCTACATCATGGCAGGATCATCTTTCGTTTAGTTTTCATTCATAAAAGATTATTATTTCGGTCGCCTTCTGTCTGCGTGCTAAATTCGGAGAAACAGGGTATCACGAAAAGATGTTGATGTTAAAAAAAACGACATCTCATGTGAACAACCTGATATATACCGGGCAATTCACACGGATTCTGTTAAGGTCTAAGTAGGTGATTGAATTTGTATTAAACATATTTAGAGAACTAAAACCTGTTCTTTTTAGAACCTTTACGCGAGACATCCTTAGAATACAACAAACCACTCTGTTTGGCCTTTGTAGACTATGAGAAAGCATTTGACTCGGTAGAATACACAACAGTCTTCAACGCAATACGAGAACACGGCGTTAACGAGAATTACATACAAATTATCCAAAACATATACGGCACAGCAATAATTAAACTACATAAGGATACAAACCCGACAAACACAAAAGGAGTAAGACAAGGGGATACAATATCACCTAAACTATTTACAGCGAGCAGTGAAAGCATCTTTCTGAAAACTGACTGGGATGGGGCTGGGAATAAACATAGATGGAGAATACTTCAGCCACTTAAGATTCGCCGATGGCATTTCCATGACATCAGAAGCATTCGAAGAATTAAAAAACATGTTAAGTGATCTAAATAAGGAAAGTAAAAAAGTAGGCTCAAAGATGAACATAACAAAGACAAAAGGAATGTTCAACGATAGTCCCGATGAAAATAGAAGGAGAGGCTCTCGAAGAGGTCGATGAATACATCTATCTAGGACGGGTAAGCTAGAGAAAGACCATGACTGCGAAATAAAACGACGCATAATAATGTTGGAAAGCATCTGGTATGAATAGAGACATTCTGAAGAGCAAACTTACCAATGTGCCTAAATCGTAAAGTATACAACAGTTGCATAATACCAGCCATGACTTATGGATGCGAAACATGGAAATTAACAAAACGAGCTGAAAACCAACTTAGAATAGCACATAGAGCCATGGAAAGAGCAATGCTAGAAAGAAAAAGATCAACATGGATCAGAGCGAGGACTAGAGTGAAGGATGTTATACAAATAATTAAGCAGCTGGTCACCTAGCAAGAAGAGATGACAATATATGGGGGAAAAGACTAACCGATTGGTGCCCATGGGACAGTAAACGCAGTAGGAAAAGACCAAACACAAGATGGAGGGTCGAGCTAGAAAGGTTTGCCGGTAAGACGTGGTTAGCGCAATCTAGGTCGTCATGGCAGATGATGTGAAAGGCATTTGTCCAGCAGTGGACGGCTGATGCTGATGCTGCTGCTGCTGCTGCTGATGATGATGATATTAGAACAATGTTTAGATGCACTATATCTGTAGCAGCTATGCTCGTCCCTGACTTAACAAAACAAAACTAGCTGATTTAGCTGTTTTGGAGCTAGATCTAGCTTGGTGCATTTAGCTCGTATAAGTCACTGACTGACTGATATACCGAAATAGACATTTGATTAAAGGTTCTTTTAAATGAAAGGGCATTTAA
>VCCN01001104.1:2660950-2676691 GCA_006491835.1 Architeuthis dux | reverse complement strand
AAGTAGGAAACGACCAGACACAAGATGGAGGGAGGAGATAGAGAAGTTTGCTGGTAAGACTTGGCAGATATTTCCCGTCATATACTAAGCAGTTATCAACCAACATATTTGTTCTAGAAATATCTACCCGCTCTTTAAGGCAGACCAAGACCTGTTGTGACTGATACATCAACTCCCCTGTTCATGGGTGATCCAAGAATGAAGTATGTCATATGAATTATGTTAGAGAAACCATGGATCTGAGTAGGCCAAAAGATTTAGATGATTGGTTCTCACACAGCCCTATTCATCCAAAACACCATCAAAATTATTATTGGCATTATACGGCGAAAACGGTAAATATATTTGTATATTTGCCTCTCATATGATATAATTGCAAATTCTGTATCCATCTCTTTTTCGATCACATTTTCCATCTATTACGCCGTCAATTTATGAAAAGATATCAATGTATTATACAGTATCGCCCATAAATAAGTACACCCCTACCACTATGTTATAGAAAGCTAGTTTTCTTCTAAACCAAATATAGCAGAATTGTATTATTTCTAGTGGAACATTACACAATCTAATATTGTGAATATGCTTAAACATTATTGAGAAAAGCAGCTTTTTTGGCCATCCATATTTAGCTGTCCTATAGAAGCAGGTAAATTTACGTGGGCTTTCATCATTTATGGGAAAGGGAAATTGACTCAACACGCACTTTACAATTGAAATGATTTTACAGGTAACAGGTAGACGTTAAAAGCAAATGTATCTTTCACAATATTTCTAGCAAAAAGAAAGAAATTCTGTTTTGTAAATCCAGTTAATTAAAATTGAATCATTTTCATCAAATCCTAATTACATAAATGCTATTTTATTTTGGAAGATTTTTAATTACATAGATTAGATTCTCAACAGACATAATCAAAGAACAGTGTGACATTAATTGAGCTTTGCAAAGCCACACACCATGACGTTTTCCATACCATTGTATTCGGATATATGTTGGGGCTATGTATGAAACATATCAGAGTTGTAGCTCTTCTACATACTTAGATATGAACATATATTTAGTGTGACCAAAATCAGCGTTACAAAACCACAAAACATGGCATTTGTAGGTATATATATGAATAATTCATTAATCATTGGAGGGTTCATTTTTGTTACGCGGTAACAATAGAAAACAGACCCCCATCGTAATGAGCTTCACTTCAAGTATATAGACTCTTAAATAAGTCTAAAACCTTCTTTAAGTAGGCTAAAATGTTTTAAGGTATAATGTATTTGTATATATTCCTTTTAAAATGTATTATAGGTGCTAGAATTTAAATTTATGGAAATCCCTTGACTCCACCGTTCTGAATTGAAAGGCACGGTCAATACATAATGAAGTGTTTAGCTGGAATGAGCTATAGCGTTGTGAACGAGATCGGTGGTGGATTCGTCCTTCTGCCGGGAAGTTCTGAAAAACATTGCTTGGGATTCATCCCGTGACCCTAGGCCAGCGAGCTCAGGATTCGTCCGGAGATCAAAGTTCAGCATGCTCAGGATTCGTCGCTGTGACTATGTCAAGCCTGCCCTAATATCCTCCTGACATTAGTCGTGGGGAGTATGGAGATTTTTAGAACTGCCAGCACGTACGCGCACTAAACCGACCTTGTGGCAAATTTGCCCTCGTGATTGATGAAGATTTGGTCGCGTTAATTACAAAAAGGCGAAAATAATGTTTCTTTTCGCACCATTTTATTAAGACACAATTTTGGGGTGTGTATACAAAATATGAAATGTGTATCTCGTCTACAGACTTGTTACTTGAAGCAATAGAGTTGGATGTCTTAATCATGGGTTTTCAGTTTGCCACTATATACCAATAGAAAACCGATACCCCTCTTTATGTCCATATACATCTTACGCTAATATGTATTAATCTTGGGGGGTCAGTTTATAACGTCACAACAATAGAAAACCGATCCCCCAATGTGTTTATCCTCCACTTCATGTACAGAGATTTAAAAAAGACTCTAACATCTGTTTTAAGTACGCAAATCTTCGTTGTTCTTAGAACCATCGTCTTCAGATATATATTGGGGCTATTTAAGAAACATATCAAAGTTGTAGCTGGTTTACACACTTAGACATGCACAGATATTTAGTGTGACCACAATCAGCGTTACAAAGCCACAAACCATGACGTTTATAGAAATAGATTATTATTAACTTTTGAGTCGTATCTCGTTCATCTTATATGTACGTTATTGCAAATGTAACGTTGTCATTTTACGACCATTACATCAGTAGTATCAATTCAAACTAAATAATAAAAATTCGGCCAGATATGAACTCACATCTCTCATCCGTGGGTGTCTCACCTTAGCACCCACTTACTAATTAGGCTACGAAACCTCAGCCAGTAAGCTTCATTTATTTTTAGCTACATGCAGTTATATGCTGTTATTCTCCACAGTATAGTATTATATGTAATAGTGTTGAATCCCCTCGAGGAAACATATTCATTATCAATAATCTGTAACTATATTTCATTCATGTTATTTATCTTGTTCATTATCGCAACTCTCAGGTTATTTTAGCAGAGTTGAATAAGCAGTACGAATCGGAAACAGAGATGAAGCTTTCGGTTAAATTTCATACGAGTGTATTTGACTCCACGTACAACAACTCACTTCAAATACTCATGCTATAAAAATAATATCACGATGTTGATAACCTCTGTCGATTCTGAAGATAATTCTCCACTTGCTTGTAAGATCAATTTGTGTATGTGTTGTAAGTTCCTTTCAATCTAAAAAAATGCTTCGTTTTTGTACTCTTTCTATTTATTTATTTATTTATTTCTCTCTCTCTCTCTCTCTCTCTCTCTCTCACACACTCTCTCTCTCATATATTATGTACGTGTGTCTGAGTCAGGCGTAGTATAAATATCCTGCTACATTTCTATTTATTTCTACCTTTCTCATACTCAATCTCTTTCTTTCACACACTCTCTCTCTCTCTTGCTCTTTCTCTCTCACTCTATGTACACATTTATGTACATGCGTATGTCTGTGTCAATATGTGTGTCTATGTGTGAGCGTTTGTGAGTGAGAGAAAGTGTGTGTGGATGTATTCTTCCTGACGTCATTTTCCCGGGTTATTTGCTTTTATTGTAGGGTGAAATTCGCAAAAAGCTTCCTGTCGACATCAATTATTCGTTTTCTCGATCTTATCCATGAGTCATATTTTTCAATCGATCACTTAAAAAAGAAACTATGCCATCTGTTTTTTTTTATCATGTGGAAACTTAAATAAAAACTTACTTATTGCACTTATGATACGAATGAAACACTGTTAGCAATGTTTTTCTTTCTAATTAGGTATGCCTTAATTTTGGCAACGCTATCTGAAAGTGTTCAATATTATTGTTATTTTTTTTACTACTATTTACATTTATCCTACTTTTTAGTTTGTTTAATCACAATTTCAGTAAGTCCGGTACACTTCGTCTAAATAAATATTAAATAATAAAATAATCGACCGCTTTTTTTTACTAAAACCAAAACAATAACACTGACATGCCGGCCTTACTGAAATTGTGATTAAACATAACATTTTTATTCATTTTTAACTACTATTTACCTTCATCTTAACTTTAAGTTTAAAAAAAAATTACAATTCAACTTGGTATAGTAAAAAAGCTATTATCATCCATTCATTGTAAACCATTTTACACATTGTGATTAAAGAAAAATACTAAAAATTAAGATGGGGGTAAATAGCAGTCAAAAACTAATAAAAATAGTTTACAATACTTGATTTAATAAAAAAAACATAAAATAAAATAATCGTGTTTTACTAAAACACAAACAGTCATTGCCATGTCAGCTTAATACGAAAGTAAAACAACATATTAGCTTCTTTAGCGATGCTCGGTCAAATCAGTCCTTATGATGCGATACATTTTTGACGGTTAAGTCAACCAACTTTGTCAAATTGACGAACTGGTTCTTGGAAAGGTTTTTACTTTGATGGGGAAACCTAACTTTTAAGTAACATTATCTGTTCTGAGTGTAATACTGGTTAACGCAGTCTAATAATCCAATGTCTGGAAGGATGCGATGTATTTAATTGGCATTAGAGTTGGCACCCACACTGTTGTATATTATTGAGACATGTTTGCTGATTTTATCGTTATTCGGCAGACCCACTAGATATTTTAGTCTTGGCGCTGTATTAAGATTCCGTAAGAAATGAGAGTGGGTTGGCTAATGAAACCAATTGGACATGCTACAGGGACTGCCAGTGAGTCAAAATAACTTGGGTAGACATTCCAGATCAGTTGCAAAAAGACTTTTAGAGCCACTTTTCGTAATCTCGAATTTTCGCTGTGGTGTCCTAGTCAGAAATCTTCTTTTTCCCATCAAATATGGGGATATTGTATGTCGTTGGAAAGGAAATTACAAAATAATCATATGCCTCAGAGCAAGTCATTCTGTGGTATTCACATGTCATAAACCCCTTAATTAAATGTAGGAGAGTCAATTGTGCATAGATCTGATCCAAATGTTACTGACTTCTTCCGTAGCCTATTGCCAATCCTTCTACAATTTCAAATTGGATTTCAATAGGATTATGTGGAATGGCTGGCAATAGACTACGAAAGAAGAAGTGAAATTCTGGAGCGCATATATTCACAATTACCTCCCCTACGTCATAGCTATCAGTCCGCACAGTTGTTTTTTAAACAACAGTTTATGACAGTTGTTTGTAAATAGCTCAGAATGACATATGATTCTCCTGTAAACCTTATTCAGCATGATATTTACTTTCCAACGACATGCCCATATTTGATGAAATACATTTTTTCTGGCTCTAACATCTCAGCGAACAACCACCATTATGAAAAATGGCCCTAGGACCTTTTCGCAACAGATATGGAATTGTCTATCAAAGTTATTTTGATTCACTGAAGGTCCCTCTAGCATGTCCAATTGGTTTCATGAGTCAACTCAAATATTCCCTCGGAACCCTATTATATCGTCAGGACTAATTAATTTAATCCGGTTCACTATCAAAGGAGAGAGGAATCCTGTGAGGACGCAACTGACTACACTAGCAAAGGCTTGAAGGAACCTAAATATAGGCGCAACTATAATGAAAGTCATTAGGACGCTTTTCATCTTGTTTGCATTTGAAACATTTGGTATGTCAATAAAATGTTATGTCACGATATACTGTGTTATACTATCCGTATCGTTCATTCGTATATTTGTAACTACAAACATCTCCATTGGACTAAGCTAAATGGGAGTGGTGTAGCGATTATTGGCACGAGAAGCCGAATCGGCTAACCAAGTTTGAGTTTGACCAGGGTTGATTGCGTTCAATTCCAACTAATGCCTTTAGAAAGGCATGAATCCACGTTTCCCTCCACCAGTTACAGCCATTTAGTCCCTGGGCGTGGGGCTAGCAACTCCACTCCGTAAAAACGTACTTGCTATTGAAACCGCGATGCAGCCCGGTGCTCCACAAGATGTCTACATGAATAAAGTTGAGTTTGGTACAAGGTTAGTTTCCCTGTGCATCACCAAGATTGTTTCATTATTAATATGAAAGACAAACGTGAAAAACATCAACAGATTTAAATCGTTCTAAATGTCTCTATTAACATGTGTGTGACGTGTATTCAAGAGTTCTGTTGCGTGTGTTTGACTTTTATTGGTGCCGTCTGGGCTAGCCTGCTTACAGGGGTGTAGCTGAGGAGGGCGGGGGGCTATTTTAAATCGCCTTCCGGGCCCAAATGGAGGGGACCCCCAAAAGCTTTATAAATAGCAGGTCACGATACTGCATTTCTACTAACACTATACAATGAAAAGAATCTAACTAAATCGTGGAGGGAGCACCGCAAGAAGCCAAGCCCCCCGCATGGGTCCTCAAATCTCTAGCCTTCACTAATGTTTTGTTGTTGAAATGTCTGATTACTCAACAAGTTCAGGGCGGGGGGGGGGCTGAAAGAGTGAAGGAAGGCTGAATGTGTCCCAATATCTCCAGCTACGCCCCTGCCTGCGCATTGGAATTTGTGTATCAGTCCTTCAGGTAATTAAAGCAACATTCTCAGGAAGCTGGTCGATACAAGTTAATGTACAGTTTAGTGCCGCAGCGCAACGTATAAATCCGATCCGTGGGAAGGTTTACGCGTTGATCAGATAAACGTAGTACAGATCATGGCACGAATTGAGAATCCATTTCCGGACGATATGGTAGTTCCGACGATCGACAGACGTCTGTATGTCAGGTCAATATCATCCACCAAACAAATACTTCCACGCGGCTCTTTGATGCAGGTGTGCGTGTGCGTATATGCCAAATCCTGTCCGATGGGAAATTATATAGACAGGTAGACCCCGCTTTTCTAAGTTTCGCTTAACGCCACCTTTCCTGTTTTGCGACAAAGGCCGAACAAGTGAAAATAGCGTTCAGAGTTTGTTTCGTAGAGAGCCGATATAAAGGCAGCACGTACCCTTTAATGTTCTCTCCTTTACCTGTACCTGTACCTGTACCTCCTGTACCTACGACTCGGCCTAACATAGCATCATCACCATCAAAATGTTTCCCATGTTAAATATTGGTAGATGCTTATTCGGTTTATGTCAAGGAGAGTTATTTTTATAGGAACGCTGTATTTTTATATATAGTGTGTGTGGGGGGGGGGGTTGTACTTGTAGATTAATGAAACCATCCAGAGTTGTCTGTAAGAGATCCGTTTGACTTTTGCATTTGCAATGTTTCGCGCACCAATGTTAATTGGTGAAGGAACACAGAATAAAGTGAAGATGAATATCAGGATCCTACTGGAGATAGTGTAATGGTTAGCACGTCTGCATCACACTTCATTAGGACACATTTCTCTTTGCACTCAGCAGCTAATTCAGTACACGCTAAGCTGTGTGATTAAGGTGGAGGTATCCCTTCAGTGGACTTACATCCTGTCAAGTGGGTGGTCATAAAAAAGAATGGGGAAAGGATGGAGTAGCAGTAAAGTCAGTTGGCAGCGATAGGTAAAGCCGAAACGTCGCCTACATATACCGGGTTCGAGTGAACTGTGACTATTTTTCGTTTATCGCTCGAATGAATCATCATTGGGTATTTATTCACCCCCACGGGGAGGAATGTGACACAAGGTCTAGTTTAACGCAAACGCCAGAAATTTCCTTCCAACCCTTCCCTTTAAGTGTAGGAATAAGGTCCTGGTCTCGACCAGGCCTGAGACTTGCAAGGATCACAAAGCTGACGCATGCAACAGAAACGGGGTCTTCCTCACCGGGCTCCATACTCCATTCGGAGTTGTTTGAACCCTTCTAAAGGCATCATTAAATATGGACACAACTGTCAATATTATACTCCTTGACGTTTTACCTCACTGGAGAGGTAAAACATCAAGGAGTATAATATTGACAATTGTGCCCATATTTAACGATGCCTTTAGAAGGGTTCTGGGGGAACCTTTTTAAAAGACTGAAGAATTGGAAATCGGATTAATAATTGGAGCTTTTGAAATAGAAGTGTTATTACAATATGCAGGAAGTCTAAGGAGGGTGGTAGGGTATTTTGGAGTTTTTCTCTCACCTGATACCCAACGGAAAACTCCTAAACATATTAATATGAACAGATGTTGATAAGACAAACAACAATTTGATATGGATAATGAATTGCAAGTTCTGTCTATCTCCTTTCTCCATGCCGATATATCATGGACCCAGTTGGACATTACTAGTACGAACATCATTTAGTGTGAGGCATCTTATCTGATATCTAATCTTTTTAGTATTTTCTTTCATCTGAATTCTTTGTGGCTTTTTGTTGCAACTTACTCGGGCCGTCAGTCTACAGCATTGATTAAACAGCGTAGATCGGAAATAAATAGATAAGCTCGCGGCGAGACTCGAACTCACGCCCTTTTTGCCTCAAGCAAGCCCAGTTTATCGTACCAGCTGCACTTATAGACTGAACTACAAGAGCCCTACGGCAGGCAGAATATCAACTCTAACCTTTAAACCTATCCTCCATCTTTCCTCAATCTCTCTTGTTATTGTTTCTAAAATAATAGTATTAGTAACAGCAATATTATCTTCATTTATTTTTATAGATAAAGCATTGTCAAACATCATTATTAGTACTGTTTGACTAGTATTTCCTCACATCTTAATTTTAGTCGATTCTTATAGCAGCATACCTAAGCCGCAAGTCTACGACAGTAAGTAAACAACTGCGGATTGGTAATAAATACGTATATCACAAAAACGGCGACACTGACTGCCATTGCTAAGAAGAAATCGAATTCCTTTCATTCTATCACCGATGTCGAATGGACTTATGCGATCGACTTTTGTCATCGGAACGCCAGATTCGCTAGGATAAAAAGTACCCGGGAAGATCGGACCAATGAAACAAGAGGGAAAACATTCCCTATTTTGATTGATAGCTGATCACGTGATTTCCCCGTCTACAAACTTAGCGAATATCCATCAACACCCAATCACCCTCGACTACCCGCTTGCATTGTCAGCTTATAACAAATGGAACAACCAGCGTCTCGAACTGTCGTCTATCCGTGGGTATCATCACTCAAGAATCTGTCTGTGAATAGACTAACGTTAACAGATCGGGTCACATTTATTTCATCAGCGGAGGCGTTTGCGCTTACGGGAAGAAAACAAATTTGACGACTCTTTTTTAAAAACGGTATGAGGAAATAAAGTTGATATTTTTCTCTCTTTTTGAATACAGCTTTCAACTTCTGTTCAGAAGTTCGCTTTACACAACGTTTTCGCTTTTAAGAAAATAAACGGAAAAAGGCAAGTATATCATTCAGCGTTTGTTTTGCAGCGAGTCGTTAGAGGGGCAGCGCACACACCCTTCTACATTCTCATCATACACCCCAGTCACCAGTACCAGTCACCAAACCAACCTCCGACGATTCAGCCTAACACTCCTTCATCACCATTTCTGGGAAAGATCGAAAACATCTACTAATAAGCTGGCATCTCCATTTTTGCTGCTTAATTATCTGTATAATATCCTTCACTCTAATTCTCCATCTGATCCATGTTGACCATTTCGATATTCTAGGGAGTAGGGAGATCATATTCTAGGGAGTAGGGAGATCATGTTTGATTTGAAAATCAATATACGAATTCTTGTCTTTTACCCAGGCTATGGTGCATTCTATGAGATATGGCAAATAGAAAGAAATCTGGACAAACAGTTGATTTATTAGCCTTGGGCTAGGTTAACATAAGATTAGTGACAATCGATATGCTTATATACATATCATCATCAGCCGTCATACGTCCACTGCTGGACAAATGCTTTTCCCTTCATCCCTTCATCGTGTGTCTGGTATATTCCTACTACGTTTACTGCCCCATGAGAACCAATCGATTAGTCTTTTGCCCCATCTAGTGTCACCTCTTCTTGCTAAGAGACCAGCCCATCTGCATTTTTGTTGCTTAATTATTTGTATAATATTATTAACTCTAGTCCTTCCTCTGATCCATGTTGACCCTTTTCTATCTCTTATATTTATTCCTAGCATTGCTCTTTCCATGGATCTGTGTGATTCTAAGTTGGTTTTCAGTTCGTATTGTTAATTTCCATTTTTCGCATCCGTAAATCATGGCTAGTAGTATGAAACCGTTGTATACATTACGCTTTAAGCACATTGGCAGGGTACTCTTCAAAATGTCTCTATTCATACCTAATGCTTTCCAACCTATCGTTATGCGTCGTTTTATTTCGCTGTCATGGTCTCTTTCTAGTGTTATTACCTGCCCTAGGTAGATGTATTCATCAACCTCTTCTAGAGTCTCTCCTTCTATTTGTATGACCTTTTTGAGGACTTTATCGTTAAACATTACCTTTGTCTTTGTTCTGTTCATCTTACTGTTTTACTTTCCCTATTTAGATCAGTTAATATGTTGTGTAATTCTTCGGGTGCTTCCGATATCATGCAAATGTCATCGGCGAATCTTAAGTGGCCTAAGTATTCTCCATGTATGTTTATTCAGTCCCAATCAGTTCCCCGAAAGGTGCTTTCAAGGCTCGCTGTAAATAGTTTAGGTGATATTGTATCCGCTTGTCTTACTCCTTTTGCTATTTGTATCTTGTGTGTATATTTATGTAGTCTAAGTATTGCAGTGCCATTTTCGTATATGTTTTGGATAATTTGTATGTAATTCTTGTTAACGCCCTGTTCTCGCATTGAGTTGTAGACTGCCGTGTATTCTACAGAGTCAAATGCTTTCTCATAATTTACAAAGGCCAAACAGAGTGGTTTGTTGTATTCTAAGGACGTTTCGATTAGTTGATTTATTGCATGTAGGTGATCAATTGTTGAGTAGCCGCTTCTGAAGCCTGCCTGCTCGCGTGGTTGATTTTCATCTAGGTTGCATGTTAATCTGTTTGTGAGTATCTCTGTGAATAGTTTATATATGTTAGTTAATAGTGTAATAGGGCGGTAGTTACCAAGGTCGTGAAGTAGGATTACTATTCCTAGACAGAAGGTTTTGGGAATGTTCTAGCTGTGCTAGACCTCTGTGCAAGATCTCTCCTGCATCTTCTAGAAGGTATATCGTTATGGCATCCTCGCGTAGTGTATATGTTACTTCTACTGTTATGTCTGGGATATCGCTAGTATCTATAGTTTTGTTAGTTTTTCATATGTTCTTTTTTTCCCGTTACTTTTGTCGAGTTGTCCCTATTTTTGATAACTGTGCCATTTTTATCTGTTAGTTGCTTGCCGGTATTTTCTTCGGATCGGGCGTGTTTTAAACTCTTTCCCTTTCTAATAGCCCCTACTATCCTTTTCGTGTTTTTCTTTCTTTTCTTTTCTCGATATTTTATTTATTAATTCGTTAAGTTCTGCTTTTTTTGTTTCCGTCTTCTTTAGCGTATATCTTCATATTTCTTCCCTGTTTGATTAGTTTTAATGTGGTTTGAGAGTATTTCCCTGTGTTATTGTTTGTATTGCCTACCATCTACTGGTTCCTTAATTATATTTGTCAGACTATTCCTCCTTTCCTCTATATTACTGTCGCTATTTCCACAAGGCCTGAAATCTGTTCTCTATCTCTACTCTAAAGTTGCTAATGTTCTCTATTTCTATTTTATTAGGGCATCTCTTTTTAAGAAAAGTTACATTTAGTCCTACCCGCTACCATTATATGGTTGCTTCCTATGGCTAATTTGTTTATAACTGTAACGTCTTTAAGCTTATTTATCTTGTCAGTTATTATGAAATCGATTTCTTTGTTTGCTGTGCCATTTGAGCTTTTCCAAGTCCACTTTAGACCTTCCCGTTTTTGAAAGAATGTATTAAATATCTTTAAACCGTATCTCTCTGGGAAAGTTACTAGCATGTCACCTTTCTCATTTCTCTGGCCTATTCCATATTTTCCTACACTAGATTCCCCAACTGTTCCTTGACCTACATTAGCATTATATTCTCCCATGAGTAGTGTATAGTTAGTCTTTTCTCGGTCCATTATCTTACTTATGTCATCATACAAGTCTTCAATCTCTTGGTCAGAACTTTTCGAGGTTGGCGCATAGACCTGTATTACATTTACTGTATATATTTTGATTAATCTGTTATCCAAGCCATTCGGTCTAATATACTGTCAAAACCTATAACGTTGCGTGCGTTGTTATAGTTGACTAAGAATCCTACGCCACTCAATGTGTTTATCTTCTCTCCTTTTATAATAACATAGATGATTACTTACCTTAAGCGTTAAAAGGTTTTCACCTTTTCTGTGTGTTTTACTTATACCTATGATGTGCCAGTCGATGTTATCCAATTCCAGTAGAAGTTGGACTAGTCTATGGTCTTCAACTATGCCACGAGTATTGTAAGTGTAGATCTTCATGTTGTTTAATGACTTTACTGCTTGCATACGAGGGCACATTGTCCGTATGCCCACGAAGTAATGTGGTTGGACCTTTAATAGGCGATGATCCAACAGGTACGCTACGATATGTATAGGGTTGTGCTGTCATATTGGATTTGGAAAGGTGGTGGCTAATTTAGCTCACGCATTGCCAGTTTCTTTCTTATTCGGTATATTCGGTCGGTCTTACCATATTTATTCATGTGTGTGTGTGTGTTTGTTGGCCAAAACGTTCGACCTGTTTTTATAGTTAGATGGCATTAAGAGCGTTTAGTTTCATTCAACAGCGGCGCATTTGATCGTATTTTAACAGCTGTCATATCAGCGTACATATAACCATTGATTCTAACTCAGAAAAGAGAGAGAAAAATACTGGGCTGTGTTTGTTGTGTTTGATTGGCTTCTTATACGCAACGTATATTTTCAGTTTTAAAAACAAACTATAACGGGCAATAAGAATTGGATAATTTACAACACCGCTGAACGCAAGTGATCGTTGAACAAGCGAGACGAACCACCATTAACTGCTAAGCAAAGCCGGTATTTATTTCTTTTTAATGTAATGCTTAGTATATCGTGGGACTGGAAATGAGTCATCAGTTATGAGCTTCTTCTGAAGTACTGACCGTTTAATTCGGACAATTACTGCTCAACCTAGACCAATTAAAGGGAGCAATCTACGAAAGGCATCCGGAATTAGATAAACGAGTGGGTGTAATTTTGCAACTGCATATCTCTTTGATGTTCAGGCAATGATTTCTACTGCTTGGCTGGTAAGTATTTACTTGTTGCCCAATTCGGATTGCCATTTATTCCTGTCTTTACAGGATTCTCTGAATGGAAGGAAAATAATCAATTTTCTGGAAGACTTTAAGACATGGAGCAGTTCTTTTCAGAGAAAGATGAGAAGTTCTGGGAGGAAGGAATACGAAGTTGCCTGAAATATGACAGAAAATAGTGGAACAAAACTCTAAATATGCTGTTCAATAAAATTAATTTCGAAAATAAAAATGCCATCTGATGGCAAAAACAGTACAACATTTTTGGCCAATGCAAATATTTGATTTATTTGTTCAGATGTTAGATTTTAGAAACCTGTTCTCAAAAACAAACACATACAAACTTAGCAAAGAAGTTTCTTGACAATGGTCAACACATTCCATTCGAATTCCTTCACCAGATTGGTCGAGAAAAGGTCACAATTATACACATTCGTGTGTCTTAATATATCAGAGTATAAAAAACACATTCGCTCAAAATGTTTAAACCCATGTGTATATATTTCTTTCTCTCACCTTCTGTGTATCTCTATTTCATTCTTACTTTATATTCATCATATTTGCTTTCTTTTTATATATTTTACCTACCCTTTTGCCCTCTCACTCTCTCTCATACGCCTTTTTAGCTCTCATTGTCGCTATATGGTATGATATGTGTTTCCGGACACCTGGACGGAAATTTAAGTGAACCCAGTCACCTCAGGAAATAGGTATATTGTCTAAATATTGTTAGTGTTCAAAACAGGAAATGGACACCGTGATTCACACCACGTAGGCGTTGGAGAGGCGTATAAAGCAGACCCGAACAGCGTAGCGAACGAAGCTGACAGAAATCTCGACACTCAAAGAAGACGCAGAGATCAGCGGATCCGAAAGGCACAAGACCGCTGTCCCTGTTGGGGACAGCCTGGCGGTTCTCATCATCTCTCTCCCACTCTTCACTCTCCGGCCGACAGATATGTATGTTGTGTAATAAACATATGTCCAGATATTTTTATAAGCTAGTCTTCGAGTTTCCTTTATAATGTCTAGAATATTCAGCCGCTATGCAACATATAGGTCTTTCTTTATCTCTTGCTCTTTCTCGTACATCAGGTTTTGCATGAGTCAACAGGTAAACGTCATGTAGTTCGACAGTGTTTCATTTCGACCAGAATTTGATCAACACCCTTATTTATTTTTACTATTGGTGTGTGTATGATAAAAACTGTTATCAACATTCACTATTTGTTTTGTTTCTTTCAATACATTCTACAGGTACCAGTCCTCCAATCCGCCCTTCGTTTAATCTGACTAAAATTTGAGAAAAGCTTGTTATTTACATTTACATTTTCTATCAAAGCATTCTACCCGTACACGTAATGTAGTCAGACCTTTTATTACAACCCGTCTTTGATCAGAACTATTTAATTCAGACTTTATTGTGTGTTAAATCATTATACAGATTTACTTTGACATTCCGTATAATGCGAACAGTTTGATCAACACGTTTTATTAATATTCGCTGTTTGTTTTTGTTGCCATTAAACCATTCTACCAGTACACATCCTATAGTCCGACTTTCTTTTAATCCGAGCCAAATTTGTTGCCATTAAACCATTCTACCAGTACACATCCTATAGTCCGACTTTCTTTTAATCCGAGCCAAATTTGACTAATAATTTCCATTGACATCTGCTGTATGTTTCTCTTTCTATAAACTTATAGTATAATAAAGGCTTTTCTACATATAAGATACGTGGGTCAGAAGTGGTTCGTCATGTTGTCCCTAGTACATCTAACCTTGAGCTATTTGTGACGTCTGGTAGTCCCACCAAACTGCCACTCTGGCCAATCATAGAGGTCAGAAAAGTACATTGCGCTTTAATGTTGTGTCCGTTCATAGACATTCACACATTTATACGTATTCATATAGAAAGAAAGAAATATACTCATCAATGGATAAACGTATGTGTGGATTTTGTTTCGCTTTAGGTTCTATTCCAAACACACAATAGAACATGCATACAGAAACAATTTCTATAATTTCAACTTATTGACCAATACGTTTGTGGCCTAAAGTACAAGAACAAGAGTAATACAGTTCTCAGTGGATTCATATATAGTTCAACTCTATGAATGATTACACAGCAAATCTGAAGTTCACAACTGTTTCATTTTATCTGTTACAGACCATTAAAACTTGAGAGTCAACAATTGTTGGGACATGTACAATATTTCCCAGACACCCGTTACCTCGGTATCAATGGCGTATCACCTAAGGTTACTAAACTAAAGAAGGATGTCACTTCCTACAGCGTGTTTAAAAGGAGGACAGCTCAATTGCATGATGGACGATATTGTCAATGTCTCAACAATTGCTGACTCACAACCTTCAAGTTTCTGGAACAAAGAATATTACAATTATGAACTTTTCTGTGTAATCATTCAATCTGTATGTGAATCTAATTGGAACTATGTAGCTCATATCCTTGTATATTACACCATGAATTTATCACTCACCACTTGTATAATCGAATTAGAATCAAGACGACTTTGGCATTATGCAGCCTGATAAAATGTGTATTACGTCCTTAACTACACTTTTGATTCAATGCCATTGAAAATTGATAATAACTTGTCAGTTCTGTAATGTATGTTGTACAAGAGGTTAATCATACTTTGCCCTGTACAGTCAGTTTTCATGGGAGTTAATAGCAACTTAATGAGTGTATACTTTGGTATTGTGCCTGCATTTAGAGGATTAGTGCCAATTAGATGGATGAAGACTTAACGCTTGTCAAAACTTTCCTGGTGTGGCCAAAGTAGTAATTATCAAGGCATTCTATGTCCGTGAGAAAACAGTATCTATATGTTACATATATGTGTGTTTATGTACATATGCATACATCTTCATAGGTATGCATTTATAGATAGATTATTAATTCATTCATGCATGTATTTGGGGGTTGTGACCTATGTGCGTGTTATATTGATATAACATAGATAGTTTGTCTATATATAGAACATAGTTCAAATAGTTATTTGGT
>VCCN01001104.1:2394294-2407854 GCA_006491835.1 Architeuthis dux | reverse complement strand
GAGAGAGAGAGAGAGAGATAGAGAGTGTGAGATAGTGGGAGGTGAGAGAGAGTATATATAGGAATTGATGAACGTAAATATGTTAGTGTTTATCTTTTACTCTGTTAATTATGTCTTTCTTCATCCAGAATATGCCAGAGAGACCTTTCACAAAGGACTAGCAGATCTATTCGCTCAGTGCATGCGAGAAAGAAAAGTACCTACAAACTTCTGTCTAGGAATAAGGATCTTACTCCACACGAAAGGAGATAACCGCGACCTTGGTAACTATCGCACTATTACACTAGTACCTATCATATATAAAGTATTCACACACAGACTAACAGGCACTCTAGATGAAAAGGAACCACGCTAACAGGTAGGCTTCAGAAGTGGCTACTCAACAATAGATCACCTACATACAATACATCAACTAATCGAAAAGCCCTTAGAATACAACATACCGCTCTATTCGGCCGTTGTAGATTATTAGAAAACATTTGACTCAATAGAACACGCGGCTGTGTTCAATTCAATGGGAGATCACGGTGTTAACGAGCATTACATACAAATCCTACAAAACAAATACGAAAACGGCACTGCAATAATTCGACTATTAATACAAACAAGATAAATATAGCAAAAGCTCTATGACAAGGGAATACAATATCACCTAAACTATTACAGCGAACCTTTTTCGGAAAACTGATTGGGAGAGAACGGGGATATCTAAACCACTTCAGATTCGCTGATGATGTTTCCATGACGTCAGAAGCATTGGAAGAATTACAAAACACGTTGACTGATCTAAATTAGGAAATCAGAAATGTTCGATTAAAGATGAACATAACAAAGACAAAGGTAATGTTCAACGATACAGTCCCCATAAAGATCATACACATAGAGGGAGAGGCTCTAGAAGAGGTTGACGAATGCATCTATCTAGGACACTTCTCTTAGTTAGACAGACCATAACAGTGAAATAAAACGAAGCATCCGCTGGAAAGCATTTGGTATAAATATAGATGTATTGAAGGGCACCTTGCCAATGTGCTTAAAGTGTAAAGTATATAACTGATGCATAATACCAGCTATGGCTTAGGAATACGAAACTTGGAAATTAGCAAAACGAACTGAGAACCAACTCAGAATCGCAGAGAGCCATGGAAAGAGCAATGTTAGGGATAACTCTAAGAGATAGGAAAAGCTCAACATTGATTAGTAGGAGGACTAGAGTGAATGCCATTATACAAATAATTAAACAGCAAAAAGGGAGATGGGCTGAGATGACAAGAGATGGAGTAACCGATTGCTGCCCATGGGACAGTAAACGCAGTAGACCAGAAACAAGGTATGGGGGTATGAGATATAAATGCTTGTCGATAGGACATGGCGGAGGGTAGCGCAATAGTGGAAGGAGATGGGGCAGGCCTTTCTCCAGCAGTGGATTTATGACGGCTGATGATGATAATGATGATGTTGATATATATCATACATCCAGAGAGCAAACTAGTGTTGTGTATATATATATATATATATATATATATATATATATGACGAGAGATGTACATAAATACACACAATGAGAATGCATGTCAATAGCCATGAAAGCGTAACAAGTGACCGTAATGAAGACTGGCAGAAACATTTAACGAGAAAAGAGAAACAGATAAAGTTAGCAAAGGCTAAAAGGGGCAACTATGAAGCGGCATTGATGCGAACACTCGTTGCTCTCCTGGACTTTTTTTATTTGGTTTTATATGCGTCAGACTACAGAAATAGAAGGAAGAGACTGCGTGCAAATGCGCCCGTTATAGTGAGCAGACAGCGAGACATATAGTAGTAACAAATAAGCGAGAAAGGAAAAAAAGGACGAAAGGGTAAAACTGATACGTCTTTCTTCTGATCTTGTTCCCTCTCTTCTGCTCATTTCAGACAATTTACCTCTGCCAACGAATTTGGGGGAGGTATATTTATTCATTCGTGTCTGTCTGTATTTCATTCTGTCTATCTGTCTGTCTAGACAATATCTCCAAAAGTTCTCAATGAATGTTAATGACATTTCGTGGAAGTGTGAGCCAATTTGTAGAAGGGTGGACCAATTGATTACATTCTAGGACAGATCCAGGACTTTTTACAGTAACACCCCTCGCTGAATCGTAGCTATATTTCCACACAATATCTCCAAAAGTTCCCAGTGAATTTCAATGAAGTTTTCTGAGAACAGACAGTGAAAAATAAATTAGTAAAAGAAAGGAGAAAAAACTCAAAAACTCAATTGTTTTTTTTATCTGTTTTCTCTCTTCATTTTCTTCCTGTTTCAGATTACCTCCCTTTCTTATTCAACTACTCTCTTTTTTTCCTCTACTGGGCGTTGTTCCTTTTTCGATATTTTCTCTCTCCGTCCAGCAGCATTTTCATTTATTGTTTTTTTTAAATTTGTACGTTTTAGTGACCACTGCCTACCCCCACAGTGTAATTTATAAGGTAAAAAGAAGCATATATAGGTGGCGGTGATTCATAATTTTCCTTGGAATGTCAGTTTTTCTAAGTGTTTCACTTTTACTTTGTTAACGAAGTTGGAATAGCTATAAGTATTCGCTCGTGTCTGTCTGTCTGTGTGTCTGTTCGTCCTCACAATATCTCTTAAATTTGTCATTGAATGTCAATGATATTTTGTGGAAGGGTGTGCCATAGTCTAAGAAACACTTGATTATATTCTAGGGTAGATCCATGATTTCTTTAAGGTTGCCCCCTCTGCATCGTAGTTATATATCCACAAAATATTTATGATACTCTTTGTCTTCCTGTTATTCCTCCTTTCTTTTCTCTTTTCTCTCTTTATTTTTTAAATTGCTTTCTATCTTTCTTTCTTTTCTTCTTCACTGTTAGTTTCTATTGTTTTCTATCTTTTTTTATTTATTGCTATCTCTTCCTTTCTTTCTTATTGATACAATTCTCTTTCTTTGTTCCCTACTTTCTTTTCTCTTTCTTTATTCAAGGTTTGTTTTCATTTTTTTCTTTCTTCACTGTTTTTCCGTCTGGATTTTCTTCGTTATTTCTCGTGTTCTGACTGGTTGGTTCTTTTTTCTCTCTTATTGACTCCTACATTTCTATCAAATTTCTTTTCATTTTTTCTCATTTTATTTATCAATCACCTCTACCCACAACAGACTGGTTTGAAGACTGTTGCTGGGTTTTGGTTATTCATGTGTTTTGACATTTATATGTATCTATGCATCTATATATGTATCCGGACTTCGCGCAGCCCTACTTGTACTTGTAATTTGCACACACACTCCCTTCAATGAGTAGTGAAACTGTTTTTCTTTTTTTTAAATCACCCCCCCCCCTAGTTTTAGTGTGTGTGTGTGTGTGGTTCTGGCCAATTTGCAATATAAGCTTATACTAAATTGATCCTTTAGTGTGTGTCCGGCCGCATTCACGCTTGTTTTTTGTTTTTAAATAATTAACTTATGGTTCAAACCTTACTGGTAGCATTTTCATCAAGGTAACTTAAATTTATCGCCACCACTGCTTAATTTACGAGGTAAAAAATGAGCATATAGTGTTGGCAATGATTCATAATTTCCCTTGGAATGCTAGTCTCTACCTCTCTCTATCTCTCCCCCTCACTCTATCTCTCTCTGTTTATTTATGTCCCCTTCCTTTCTTTATTTACAAGGCCTCCCCTTCAGTCTCCAAACTTTGAAGCTCCCCAATTCTTACTGAGATATTTTGTTTCTCTTCTCTCACACAACTAATGATTAAAGTCCTGGTTTAAAATACCCGGCCTTTTTTTTTTTTGGGGGGGGGGGGGCTGCTGAATCTCCATCATTATTTGCTTTGCATTGATATTACGGTTTTGCTGATTTCTTTCCATAGTTGACACTCCCATCCTATTACTTGACATTGAACAATGTTCGCACCTCGAAGATAATTGAGAGAGAAAGAGAGATGATTATTTAACTTGATTCATGCGAAGGGATGAATTATACATCATAGAATGCATTAGAAAAAGTTGTAGCAATGTAATGTTGTTTTTTTCCATGACTATTTTAACGCTAAAAGCCCGGAGTGATATTTGCCTAACTTTTTTATATCAATTTGTTCAAGAAATGTGGTCAGAAATGTTAGGGTTGATCCAAAAACACTAGAACCAAAACTGCATGTGTTTGAATTCTGAGGAAGAACTGAGACGGTCCAAACAATGTTGCTGGTTTTACAAGTTTTCAGGGGACTTATCCCTCAGTTTCCAACGATAACACATCTGGTGTGAACATACGCATGCAGGCAAGAATGCCGGATCTGATATTCATTGAACAAGGGGAAAAAAAGTACCAGCTAGATCGACAGCACTGTTGTGCCAACAGACAACCGAGTGAATGTGAAGAAGAGTGAGATATTGGATAAATACCAGGAACTTGCTCGGGAACTGAACGAAAAGAAAGCTTAAGGACGTGGATACTTTTTACTTTTTCTGTTTGAAACACCTTTCGATGAGAAAACAGAAACTACACTCTGATCCTATGCAAAAGTGTTGGGGAGCAATACTTTGATCTTTGGCAGAGCCCACAGATACTATGACCCTAGGCCAATCCATACATAATCCTGTAATTCTTCTTCTTCTTCTTCTTCTTCTTCTTCTTCTTCTTCTTCTTCTTCTTCTTCTTCTTCTTCTTCTTCTTCTTCTTCTTCATGATGATGATGATGATGAGGAGGAGGAGGAGGAGGAGGAGGAGAAGAAGAAGAAGAAGAAGAAGAAGAAGAAGAAGAAGAAGAAGAAGAAGAAGTGTGTCCCTGTCTGAAACTCTCTCTGTCTTTCTTTACATGAACTTTGTATTTGTGTAAATGTTTTTTTTCTTCTTCTATTTTATAGTGTTTTATACGTGCGTGTTTGTGCCCAGTGGGTAGAAGGCAAACGAATGATATTAAAAAAAGCAAAACGAAAATGCTCAATAACTTCCTAAGACAAACCTTCATTTGACTTAGGTCTCAGGTGAAATACTTGGTAAATAATTGTATTAAACAGCAAATCAAAATAATAATAATAATCATAATCAATAACAATAACAAAATGAATTTACAGACAAATGAATTGACAGTCCGGAAAACATTTTTTTAAAAAGTTGGACAGGACTGAAACCAGTAAGAATTACGCTGGCTACGGCTTCAGCCGTCCCTGTTTGGGCTCCACATATTATTTTACTCCTTAATTTTGCGATATGGGAATTAGACTTAGAGACGAAAAGGAGCCGAAGTGGCGTCACTCACTTCACCCAGCGCTATTTTACCTATTGCTGGGAAGTGAAGAGTTGGATCCATGCCTTTCCCAAGTTTGAACGCGCCACCCTGCACCTCCTCATAATCCGGATATTACACGTAATAACCATACTTACAGCCAAGATTTTGAAATAAACTCTCGTGTAAGCATTTTGAAATCATTAACAAAGCGATCAAATTTGGATTTAACTGAGTCAGCCTAGCTTAGATTTTGTCCATATGGATGTCCATTTCCATCTCTGTCTCAACAGCATTCACAATTCGCGTCCCCAGGGATCTCCACTATTTCTGGTTCTCTGCAGCCCTTCGCATTTCTTGCAGATCGGCCGGGCAATCGTGTCGTTTCCTGTTTCCAACTGGCCGCCGCTTTCGCTGATGCTGATATCAGAATCGGCCGAGTCGTCCGCTGCTGCTGATGGCGAATTTAAACTCAAAAGAGCAGACGACAATTTCAACATTTTTCTACTTTCTGAAGTGAAAATGGCTGAAGGACGTATAGATAAACGTGGTATGCCTAGGCCTACTGCGCCTACATATATTGTACCGATGCAAGTCAATAGACATTTGTTACCTGAACTAACTCTGACCACCCTAAACCCTAAAAATAGCAACCCCAACCCCCAAAAGCACTACCCCTAACTTAGCCATTGTTCATTGCTATTAATCAAGCTTTTGCTTGAATAACAAAAAAAACATCATTCTCTTGAATCACATGAAATTGCCCGATATCAGTAGATCACTTAAAAATGGAGAGAAAGAAAACAACTGAAAATGCCGTTCTGAGAAATCTTCTCGTCTCTTCCTTTGACTTTAAATTCGCCATCAGCAGCAGCCGACTCGGTCGATTCCACTATCAGCAAGAGCTGAATCGGCAGCCATTTGAAAACAGGAGAGGTAATGATAGCCGTCGGCCGTGCTTCTCAACTTCAACTTCTTGCAGTAGCTGTGCTCTTTCAGTGCTGATGTATGGAGCATAATTAGAGGTCATTGTTAAGAGTCACTTCTGAATCGCTCGCCCCTCTACTTGTTGAATAAGTAGAAGGACATTGCTTGGTTTGCCCTGATAGTTATGTCTCTCTGCAGGATTTGGCTGAAGAGTTTCAACCTTGCTTCTAGAATGGCCATTAATATATTTCTTGTCGCTAGCAGCCAGGCCAGTGAGAGAGTTCGGGGAGGTGGTATTTAGTAACTCCTAAAATGATGATGGATATCGGTCTTTCTTGAAATTTCTCGTATAGAGTCTTGTTGGTAATCGTTGTAGGGGTATGTTGTGCCCACAACTCTTCTTAGCTGCCTTTTGTGGAATACATCTAGCGTCTATCCTTCTGACTTCGTAACACCCAATGTAGCGCAAGTATATAAGAGTATTTAAAGTCAAAGAAAGAGACCAGAAGATTCCTCAGAATAGCATTTTCAGTTTTTGTTTCTTCATTTCTCAAGTGGCCCACTGATATCGGGCAACGTCATGTGGTTCAAGAGACTTGTGTTTTTTTTTTCAAAAGCTTGATAAATACAAATGAACAAAGGATACATTAGGGGTAGTGTTTTTAGCGTAAGGTTTAGTGTTGGGTTTATGGTTAGTGTTGGGGTTAGGGTTGGGGTTGCTATTCTTAAGGTAGTTGCGTTAGTTCAGGTAACACATTTCTATTGATTTACATTGGTACACTATATGTAGGCACAGCAGGCCTAGGCCTACAACGTTTAGGTATACGTCCTTCGACCCTTTTCACGTGGAAAAATGCTTCTTTGACTTTAGATTCGCCATTAGCAGCAGCGGACGACTCGGCCGATTCCGCTATCATCAGTAGCTAAAGCGGCGGCTATTTGGAAACAGGAAACGTCAGGGCTCCTTTAAAGATCCATTCGTGTTGCTAGTTTGATTTTGAAAAAAAAATATATGCACAGCAATGTCAGTGCAGGCTAAACAGAGGGAACCATTAGTTAATTGAGCTCTATATCATATACAACACCCCCCCTCGCTTTTGTGATACCTTCTACTAGTCTCTTCCAGCTTCGTCGATCCTCTGCTAGTACACGAGGTATTCATAGATCATCTTCAGGAAGCGATTGTAGTGGTTGGTCCTGGAGGTGTTACTTAAATACCTTTCTAGGTATTGATTTAGTACCACTGTTAGCGTTGTTCTGTTTTCTTCTGAATTCCTGATACTTATCTTTGGAATAAAACTTCATTGCCACGTTCACTGATATAGTGGGATTTCTCTTCAGTGTGTGGCTGAAGAGCTTCTATCTTGCACGTCTCATGGTGTACGATATCGGTTTTCCGTTCGCCTTCTTGTAGAGCAACTTGTTTGAAAAATGAGTCACGGTTATTAAATCGTATTAAATGACGTCAGTGTTCATTGTTTTGGTATCAACATGGCAACGGATCTGATCGTTCTTTTGATTTCACATGGTGAAATCCAGCAAAATGAAGCTCGCAAAGATCGAGTTTCTTATTCCGTATGATCCACTTAAATCCTTTGAATCAGCTTCCAGCCACAAAACCCAAACCTTGGTTGAAATGAACAAAACCTACGACCGGTCAGCAAGTCCATGTGTCGATTATGACAAGAAAAGCCTGAATTGAAAAGATATGGCATATCTCAATAACAACAGTGAAGAAACTGAATTGAAAAGATATGGCTATATACTGGGGACGAAACTTGACGAAGGAGCCTACTCCAAAGTGAGGGAAGGCTATGATCCTGAAAAGAGAAGGGTTGCTATCAAGATAATCAACAAAAAGAAATGCGACAGGGAATTTAGAAACAAGTTCCTTCCGAGAGAACTGCAGATCTTCTCAGCTTTGCTGCACCCAAATATTGTGGAGATCTACGATATCATTCACATTCGTTACAATGTTTACATCGTGATGGAATACGCAGGTAAAGACAATTTGCAAAACTACCTCAAATTACGGGGCAAGTTACCTGAGCCTCGAACCAGGAATATGATGATATCACTCATGAGCGCTATAGAGTATTTGCACAGTAAAGATATTTCTCATCGAGACCTGAAATGCGGTAATATATTGATCAATTCCCGCAACCAGTTAAAAATAACAGATTTCGGCTTTGCACGCATTGTGCTACCTGATCAATTAAGTGAAACCTATTGCGGTAGCATCGCTTATTCCGCACCGGAGGTCTTGCAGAAGATTCCGTATCATCCTCCGTTGCAAGATGTCTGGGGACTTGGAGTCATTGCTTATCAGATGTTAGTCGGTAAGGTACCATTTGACGAAATGAACATGAAGAGAATGATTAGGGTACAATTGAAACGTCAATATGAAATTCCTCAACATATGTCTACGAGTTGCAGTGAGTTGATCCACGCAGTGCTAGAACCTTATCCGGATAAACGGATCACGCTGAAGGGGATGATCAACCATCCTTGGTTCTCGATAATGACTTGCAGGGATATGCCGTCTCCTGTATCTGCGTCATCAGATGATCCTGAGGGAGTGAAACGTCCCTCCCACAGATATATCAGTCGGTACACAGACCCAACTCCTACAAACTCGACAACCTCCACTTAAGGGACTTCCAAGCATAGTAACACAGATTAGTAAAATAAACAATGATTAATACTGCAAAAGATAATATTTCTTTATTATTATTACTGGTACCGGTGTCGGGAAAATGAGTGCTTTATTAATTATACAGAATTAATCGTAAATAATCTTACTTTTCAACAAACAAAATATTCTCTTTTAAGAAGTATTGCCTGTCTCTTTCCCCCTTTTACATTAATTGGGTTGCGTGTTACCATGCTTCTCTTTTAAGAAGTCCTCCCTGCCCCCCCCTACATTGAGTGTGTTGGGCGTTGCTATGCTTCTCTTTTAAGAGGTCTTGCCTGTCCCTGTTTCATCTTTTACATTGAGTGGGTTGGGTGTTGCCATGCTTCTCATTTAAGAAGTCTAGCCTGTCCCCTTTTCATATTTCACATTGGGTGGGTTGGAGTAGATCGATATGCAGTGGTGACTGGCTGGAGAAGGGGAAGGGAGAAAACAGAACGTGCGTAAATTTAAATTGAAGTGTCACCTTTCCCCGTGACAGCCGAACAAACCACACAACCAACACACACTGTGTATTATACAAACGTGTTTGTTACAAATCACACAGGAAGAGATAAACAATATCCAATAACTAATTATTTGTAGTGGAGTTGTGCTGTAGAAACAGCGCCCCCTTACCTTGTTTTGGAAGGGGAACAGCGTTCCCTCACAATCTATATACTACTAAAATTCTGATTCTGTTTATCGGTCAGTAATAAAGAAAACATTAGTTATCTGCCTGTTATTTTGGTTACATATACTTATGTTAGCTCCATTATAATAAGGATTCATACTAACCACAAGCCGAAATGCAGAGCAAAACAAGTTACATTTGCCATGATGATTGTTTGTTTGCAGTTTTGTTTTAAATATATAGTTTAAAAAAAAATAAATGTGTTACAAAGTATTCATACAATAATACAATTGAAGGATCGCTAGCGCTATGTAATAAAATACACTCTGGTTGTATGTGTCCGCACGTTTTTGGAAATGATAATGTGTACGTGACCAAAATGACATATCATATTGTCGGGGCTAGAAAATAGGTCAAACGGCCGACGAAGTCAGAACAAAGAATTAGTTGGCATCCGACACTCAGGAGCGACGGGTCGAACCAGTAGAGGGATTGGTTCCTCCGCCCGTTAGGGGAGAGGTAGGAGAGAGAGGAGGAAAAATCATTGAGTTTTGAACGGGTAGTGATTCAGCAAAGTGACCACTCGTTTAGAATTTTAACTGAAGCAGAATTCGATGCCTCAAAGTGATACGCGAACCGGCCCAGAATCGAAGCTATCGACGGGAATAAAACGGACCCATATTTTTAATTGAAATCAACGAATGTTGTCGTCTTTCCGTCCAACCACGTGGGAGAGCCTTTACTCCGGTATGGACAAATATATTTCCCTCCACAGAATGTTCGCGCCCGTAAAGCTACAACCCAACAACGAGACGTCTCTCTCCCTCACATCGGCAAGAAGAAATACTACCGGCATTATACAACACATACTCCAGGGAAGCTTGGTACCACACGCCATACTAGCACATGTGATTAGTAGTACACGCTAAGGAATTGTTCTCATATTGGCAACTGGTGCTTTGTACGACACACTTAGGGAGACAGTATCTTAACTACTTAATTCACTTCGTTATTAGGCAACACTGTTTGTCATGACCCCGGGTCGCCTTCCCGTTAACCCTTTATAAGACACCACAGAAAATATTTTAGATATCAAAACAGCCTTTTTGTTAAATGTTAAACTAGACCTAATTACAAGATATTTTCAGTTGTAAGTTTTATCAATTTTTCTTTTTTTTTTGGAAACCCACTCCGATGAAATGATCATATATGGTGCCTAGCTTAAAAAGTCACCAAAGGTGGGAAATAGGCAATTCTACTATGGTGTGAATGCCTTAAAACAGTTTCTGTCTTTGTTTAAGCACAAGTGCACTTTGCGAATCTGGCACACCACATTGCTGCGGATAATGTTGTTTTTGTAGCCACAACATGTGCATGTGAGCCGGGTACTCCACGCTGGCATCGTGGCTTGCTGTCATCGAAGCGTATCGAGTAATCTGGAATGTGGCTTCGATGGCCACGAACTGATTGCAGCAGCTCTTTGCAGTACCGTACATACAGTAGCCACAAGGTCCACAGCATATGCAAACATTCTCATGTAGTACCTTTTAGATCTCATGGGTGGACGCTTACACGAAGAAATATAGTATATCAATAAAAAAAAATACATGTATATATAGTTTTGTTTTATTTATTTATCAACTTATTTATACATGCAGTGCAGTGTTGCGTAACAATATCTCACGCTCAAATTTGGGTAATAAGGTTTCTTGTGTTTTACACAAAGAAATACGGTCAATAAATTTTATATATATATATACATTTTTATTTTATTTATCAACGTATTTATACAAGTTTTGGTAACACAATTTCGTGTTTTTCAATCTAATTCGGGTAACAAAATTTAGTGTTTATATGACGAAATACGGTAAATAAAGAAATAAAGAAATTTATTTATCAACTTATTTATACATTTATACGTGCAATAAACAGTTCAAAATCACACACACACATAATATAATAACATATATTAAATGAAACATGTTAAAAAAATGTCATGTAGTTAGTGGGCGAAGTGACTAAATATGAATACGCGAAGAGAGACACCGTTTACGGGAGGCCGGGCGTATGATCATATATGATCACTTCATTTTTCGCCGACTTATTTGACAGTCTTAAAATGTTCAAAACAAATTTGTTTTTATATGTGTGAAAACATAAAACATTCAACTCCATAATAACAGCGTATCAAACACATATCTTAATTAGACACTGAGAAATCTTTTGGAAAACTGGAAGAGGTCACAAGCGAAATCACACTTTTGAACACTAGTGTCTACTTTCCTGCCGATACAGTCAAAAGAGTGAATGATACACATTCTATCTCTAGCAAAAGGTGTTGTTAGATCAATGCTGATTGGTTGGAAATAAAAAGCTTGTTGATTGGCGCTTTGGTAGCGGCCGTAACGCGCTATGTATAGACCCAATTTAAGTGATCATATACAGGTAATAAAGCTAGAGAAAGACCACGACTGCGAAATAAAACGACGCATAACGATAGGTTGGAAAGCATTTGGTATGAATAGAAACATTCTGAGGAGCACCTTGCCAATGTGCCTAAAACGAAAAGTATATAACGGCTGCATAGTACCAGCCATGACTTATGGTTGCGAAACCTGGAAATTAACCAAACGAGCAGAAAACAAACTTAGAATAGCACAGAGAGCCATGGAAAGAGCAATGCTAGGGGTAACGCTAAGAGATAGAAAAAGATCAACATGGATCAGAGAAAGGACTAGAATAAAGGATATTATACAACTCATTAAACAACAAAAGTGGTCACCTAGCGAGAAGAGATGACAATAGATGGGGGAAAAGATTAACAGATTGGTGCCCATGGGATAGTAAAAGAAGTAGGAAACGGCCAGACACAAGATGGAGGGACGAGATAGAAAAGTTTGCCGGTGGGACTTGGCAGAGATTAGCACAAGATAGGTTGTCATGGAGGGAGATGGGAAAGGCCTTCGTCCAGCAGTGGACTTATAACGGCTGATGATGATGATGATGATGATGATGATGGTGATGATGATGATGATGATGATATAGTCACAGGGTTTGAAAGGTTAAACGTCCGTGTAGTGAGCTGAAAGGGGGAGGGAAAAAGGGTTGATATCGCTAAGTCGTGTGAACAAGAAAGTTTGGATCTCTTTCAAATTGTCCCTAAGGTAGCCTTGGGTACAAAAGTGGACACACCGGACAAAAGCACCAAACTTTTGCCACATATTATTCATGGCCTTAATTTCCCATTTTTGATAAGAAACACCTCCTCTAGATATATTATGGCGGCCATCTTGGATTTTAATTTCATTTTGAAACAATATCACGGCTTATAAACCACTTAGGATCGTAATAGTTGTGCCCAAACATATATTTTCAGTGCCAAGGAATACGAATACACTCTTAACGAACTGCTAGCAACTCACCAACAAAGACTAACCAATGAAGAACATTTACCCATTGAATACGACACCACCAATCAGGGCTTTTTGTCAAGTAATGCAGATTCAAATAAAAGAGAGGAAGAATTAGAAAAAAACAGGTCTGGTTAATCACTCAATAGAAACGATCACGTGACCAATGTCTTGTGGCAGAATGCAGTGTTGGGGATGATCAATTAAAAGATTGGAAAAAAGGGGTTGATCAATGAATAAGTTACTTCTCTCGCATTTTGTTGGGCAGTAATCATTAAAAAATGTGAATTTTCAAAAGAACTAGTGATCAATTTAGTATAAACTTACATTTTAAATTGAACCGCCCACTAAAAACCTATTTAGGGGTGGGGATTTTCAAAAAACAGAAGGAAAAAACGTTTTGTGTAAGCATAATGAGTAAATGTTGAAATTATTAGACCTGTAGCTCCATTGGTGCTGCTCGTGTGCATGATACATACAGTATCGCCCATGAATAAGTACAACCCTACGACCTTTTAATAGAAAGTTAATTGTCTTCTAAACCAAACATAGCAGTATGTTATTATTTCTAATGGAACATTACACAATCAAAACGGATATTATCAGGTGTCATTCATGACCAAACTCTATAGCATTGAAACGTAGTTATATATATTATCAGCAGCAGCCGTTATAATTCCACTGCTGGACGAAGGCCT
>VCCN01001104.1:2085704-2097102 GCA_006491835.1 Architeuthis dux | reverse complement strand
GAAAGGCCTTTGTCCAGCGGCTGCTGCTGATGATGATATATACGCGTGTGTGTGTATCTATGTATGTGCATGTGATTGTAATATGGTGGCCAGATATTTGCGTATGTCATTTTCTGATAGCGTTCTGATAGTGTTCGGTAACCCAACTCTCAGGCACTAGAATAATTCAGCTCTCAGGCACTAGAAGATTTGATAAGCGTAAATAAAGTTGGTAAGGTGAATATCGGAAGCCTTGAATATATAAGTGCTTCGAGAACCGGAAGGCCAGCGCTGGGGTTGCGGACCAAGTCTGTGTGAGTGTTGGAAAGCCGGAGGGGTAGGCTGTGGAGCCTGAAGAGATGCCAGCGTCCATTTCCGTGTTTCTTGAAACCATTTCAACGAATAACGGCTGAACGCTAAAACGACAAGTTCTCTATATTTGACAACACCCATTCGTGGGTTCTTTTCCCGCTAGGTTGATAGAAGGAAACATAACGTGTGTGTATGTGATCTGGTTTTAAAAATTATAGACGTAGTATGCGCATGGCAACGAGACACTGATGAATCGTCCATGCTGGAAGTAGTTGAAGTTAATATATACAGGTATATCTATACATGCTATTCAAAGCTATGCATGTATCCTTACAAACATACAGAAGTCCAACTAGCTGTTTTTCAACCAAAACGCTTGGTCACTCAGACTGTTATAAATTTGTCTCGTTGCTTTTGAATTCAGGAAGACTATCGCTGCCTTAATCATCATCAGCCGTTATAAGTCAACTGCTGGACAAAGGCCTTTCCCATCTCCTTACATGACAACCTATCTTGTGCTAACCTCTGCCAAGTCTTACCGGCAAACCTTTCTATCTCGTCCCTCCATCTTATGTCTGGTCTTTTCCTACTTCGTTTACTGTCTCATGGGCACCAATCGGTTAGTCTTTACCCCCAGCTATGGTCATCTATATATAGAGAGAGAGACCGATAGATAGATAGATATTGTCAACCCTTCTTGCTAGGTGGCCAGTCCAACTCCATTTGTGCTGCTTAATTAGTTGTATAATATCCTTCACCCTAGTCATCTCTCTGATCCATGCATTGCTCTTTCCATGGCTCGTTGTGCTATTCTGAGTTGGTTTTCAGTTCGTTTGGTTAGTTTCCGTGTTTCGCACCCATAAGTCATGGCTGGTATTATGCAGCCGTTGTATACTTTACGCTTTAGGCACATTGGCAAGGTGCTCTTCAGAATGTCTCTCTATATATCTCTATATATATTCACGTCGTAATAATAATTATTATTATTATATGGAATTCATAACAATAGTGCTCAATATTAATTAAAATAGAGCCTGTATAATATAACAATATTATGCTATACCCACGACAAATCTTATTAGTGGACATACCATGTCGTGGACATGTCGTGGACATACCATAATATTGTTGTATTATATTATATATATGTATATGTGTGTGTGAGTGTGTGTGTGTATGTGTGTGTGAGAGTGTGTGTGTATGTGTGTTTGTATATGTGTGTATGTGTGTATGCGTGTATGTGTGTATGTGCTTACATAGATATGTGTGTGTATACATCTCTTGCAACTACTACTTAAAAGAATATGGAAGTGCCTCTAGCCTCTAACAAAGCCTTTTTTCTGGTGATTACCCTAGGGCTAATCATGGTTTCGAGGCTGAAACATCATTACCATTAAACCAGGGTGCCCTTGCACTACCACTCTATATCCCCAGGCTTTGGTCGTTTTCCGTCACAGTCTGAAAATGCCAGATACAGATGCAGGTTCTGCCCGATCTTGGAGCCTCTTTATTTTTCTTGGAGCCTCCTTGTATTTTTCTCGCAAACTTTCCAATTCACGTTCGTGATTATAGGAAAGTTTCATCCAATCATGATAACTTTTATAATGCTGAGAGGTCGATGTGTTCCAAGCTGGATATTCTCCCCACCCACTTTCAATGCATCCTCCGGGCGGTCACCTATGGAGCTGAAACATTGAACCTAACCAAAAGACTGGCTCTCAAACAAGGAATCATTATCCTGGCAAATCTTCGGGAAGGTCTATGTCCAACGACGGACGTTAAAAGGCTGATGCTGCTGCTGCTGCTGCTGATGATGATGATAATGATGATGATGATGAATTGTTGTGCCGTGTTACTTGTGCATGCACATAATGAATCGGGCTACACTTATTCCACCAAGTAGTTAATTTTCCCAACTGTCGCTAGTCTTTCCTAGTTTTATGAAAACTTTGCGATGTAGTTTATAATATAAATATGTTCATACAACGGCTACTGAGAAAACATTAACGTTTGATCATGACCCTGGTATCAAGCAAGGTGTCGGGGTTAAAACACCATTACCACTAGTCCAGGACACTGCAGTGATACCTTACGATATCACCAGACTTTGTTTTCCATCAGAGTGTAAGAATGCTAGATGCAGATTATGATATCTTCAGCAACGTTGCTTAGCAAAGATAACGTGTTCAAATGACACGCCCGTGTCACACCTAGTTGAACGAAGCTAAAGCCCGTAATCTAGTCAAGAGATCAGGATTATGCATCTTTGAACATCGAACATATTAAGGTGAACATTGAACATCAAAAGCGGTATTATAATTCTAGCTCCGTTTCTGCCCTACAGTGCGGTCGGAAATGATCAATCGGAATGAGAAAAGAAGAAACTTCATTTATTTTACGATGCCATTGCTATCTCTACAGTCGTGTTTCATTTTCATTTTTCTCCTCTAGATGCGGCGTGGAGTCACATTGCGATTTCGGTAGCCAATGAGCAACAGTGTGAAGTAAAAGTGAAAGTGAAAGTAGGCCGAATCCTTTTTCCGCGATGGTGACCACTCTTCTTAGAAAAAGTCACTAAAACTGTTAAAATAGGTTTCTGCCTGCTTCACGCCCAAGATGGACTGTTTTATAAGGCCAGTGGTGGAGGGAGACGTGGATGTATGGCTTTCCTAAGAGCAGCACGAATTCGAATCGCCGATTCTTTTCCCCGCGATGGTGACCACTCCACACCAATTGTTAGGAACCGTTACTAAAACTGTGGACAGTTTCTTCGGTTTTTATGTTGGTCTGGCTGGATAGCTTGCTGGCTGGCTGGCTGGCTGGTTACGTATGTATCATGCAGGCCGAACCAATGGAGATAGAGGGCTGGAAATGTAAACATCTACTCCTTACTATGTCTAGAAAAAACATTGTCTTAATTCTTTGACAACCCCCCCCCCTGGTCAAGGCTGACACGTGGCCCTTTTGGTGTCGAGCCGTTATGATGATTTCATTAGCCTCTCTCTCTCCCTCTCTCTCGGCGCCAATGATTGACAGCTATACTGGGACCAGCAGCAGTTCTTTATTTTACTCTTAATGTCGATAGTATTTTTTATCGTTCCTACAGTGCGGTCGGATATGATCAATCGGAATGAGAAAAGAAGAAACTTAATTTATTTTACGAGGCCTTTGCTATCTCTACAGTCGTGTTTCATTTTCTTTTTTCTCCTGTAGACTCGGCGTGGAGTCACATTGCGGTTTCGGTAGCAAATAGGTTTCTGCTAAGCTTCACACCCAAGATTAACTGTTTATAAGGCCAGTGGTGGAGGGAGAAGTGGATGGATGTATTTCCTAAAAGCAGCGGAGTGAAGTAAAAGTGAAAGTGAAAGTCGGCAGCCAAACCAAAACACGAATTCGAATCGCCGATTCCTTTTTCCGCGATGGTGACCACTCCATACCAATTGTTAGAAACCGTCACTAAAACTGTGGCCATTCGGTTTTATGTTGGTCTGGCTGGTTACGTATGTATCATGCAGGCCACACCAATGGAGCTAGAGGGCTGGGAATGTAAACATCTAATCCTTACTATGTCTAGAAAGGTTTTTATTTTTTTATTTTTGACAATCCCCCACGGTCATGGCTGACGGGTGGCCCTTTTGGTGTCCTGCGTCAAGTGTCCGTGTCGGGCCGTTATGATGATTTCATTACCTTCTCTCTCTCCCTCACTCTCGGCGCTAGTGATTGACAGCTATACTGGGACCAGAAGCAGTTCTTTCTTTTACTGTTAACGCAAAACAAGTCAGCTCCGTGTTTTGATTTCTATCATGTCAATACTATTTTTATCGTTCCTACAGTGCGGTCGGAAATTATCAATCGGAATGAGAAAAGAAGAAACTTCATTTATTTTACGAGGCCGTTGCTATCTCTACAGTCGTGTTTCAGTTTCTTTTTTCCTCTCTAGAGGCGGCGTGGAGTCACATTGGGGGCTCGGTAGCAAATGAGAAGCAGTAAAAGTGAAAATGAAAGTAGGCCAATTCCCTTTTCCGCGATGGTGACCACTCCACACCTCTTGTTAGAACCCGTCACTAAAACTGTCAACATAGGTTTCTGCCTGCTTCACGCCCAAGATGGACCGTTTTATAAGGCCAGTGGTGGAGGGAGACGTGGGTGTATGGCTTTCCTAAGAGCAGCACGAATTCGAATCGCCGATTCCTTTTCCCGCGATGGTGACCACTCCACACCAATTGTTAGAAACTGTTACTAAAACTGTGGACAGTTTCTTCGGTTTTTATGTTGTTCTGGCTGGATAGCTTGCTGGCTGGCTGGCTGGCTGGCTGGCTGGCTGGTTACGTATGTATCATGCAGGCCGCACCAATGGAGATAGAGGGCTGGAAATGTAAACATCTACTCCTTACTATGTCTAGAAAAAACATTGTCTTAATTTGTTGTTGTTAGAAACCGTTACTAAAACTGTGGACAGTTTCTTCGGTTTTTATGTTGGTCTGGCTGGCTAGCTTGTTGGCTTGCTAGTTACGTATGTATGTATCATGCAGGCCGCACCAATGGAGCTAGAGGTCTGAAAATGTAAACATTTACTTACTATGTCTAGAAAAATCTTTTTTGCCAACCCCCCTAAAATAGGTTTTTAGTGGTTGGTTCAATTTGCAATGTAAATTTATGCTAAATTGACCCCTTAGTCTGTGTCCAGCAGCATTCACGCTTGTTAAAAAAACATTCAGATTCCACTGCCCAACAAAAGACGAGAGAAGTAGCTTATTCATTGATCACCCCATTTTTCAATGTTTTAATTGATCACACCAACACGACATGCAAAACACGTTGGTCATGTAACAGTTTATATTGAGTGTTGTATTTTCTATTACATTAGTATCAACTTATGGTCATTTTCGTGATATTACATTTGGTGCCATTATTGACTATTCCATGACCTTCAATGCAGCCTCTGAACAATTTTGCGATATTTAAATATATTCTTGTATTCTTAACGCATATTTCCATAGTTTTCCATTTTACGTCCACGAGCCAATTTATTTCTCTCTTGTTACCATGAGTCTATGCACAATTCTATAGAAATAATAGGTTTAATAATAATAGGTTTTCGATTTTAGTATTCTTGGTTGTTCAATTAATTTTCAAACTATTTACATAAGCCTCTAAGAGGAAATTTCCTTAGATAATGCAGGTGCAAAAGTAGTTGGTACCAATATAATGTTACTAGTTTCATGAGTCTTGGACTGTGGCACATTTATTCCGTTCAACAAGCGTATAAGCTTCCTGCCAAATGCACCCGTGAGGATTTTCAACTTGTGCGGAAAAACTTTTACATATCATTGAACACAGACGATTGGCGTTGTATGCTTTAAATCTTCGAACCCCTTCTGCCAGCAACAGATGTATAAATACAAAGACACGCACACACACACACACATACACACACACACACGCACGCACGCACGCACACACGCACACACACACATCACCAGTGCTACAAGTAGTGTTGTATTGAATGCAATTATCTGATGCAGTATTCGAGAGGAAATAGGATAGGAGAAAGAACATTGAATACTGTAAATAACACTTCCTAAAACTTCATAGTTCCGGTTCCAGTTCAAACTATGACCTAGTATATCATCGGAGGGCGATGCTGAGTACTTCTACTTCATAGTATTTCTCAAGCCAATGGGAGTTATTTTGCAGCAAAGAGTAACCCTAACCTAATCGGAAAAAGCCGACCCAGTCTACCTACGAATTACTTTTTAGGGGTTTGCTACTCTTTTCAGCAAAATTAGAAACGTCCACAAAAAGCTTATCCTTCTCATTCTAGACACAGGAAAAAGTCATTTTTGGACAGATTTGAATTAAGATTCATCTGTCTTCTACACTGATTGCCAACCAAGCCTAAAGAGCCCATATACTCTACTATTTGCCCATAGGTGTGGCGAGACCAAGGCTAGAAAGCCAACTCTGCCCAACTATTTACCCATAATTTTTTATTCGATTAATTCTTCGAGTGATATCTTCAAACAGTTGGAACTGTTATCCAGACAAGGAGATTTATAGGGGGTGAAGCAAGAGAGATTAAAGTGACAAGTGTGGAGAATACGCCGTATGTAGAAGAACTTCCCAACCCAGCTGCATGATCGTTTGCTGGGTTGTATTTGCAACAGAAGGACGGATGTTGTCGTGCAGCAAAATCACATGTCGACTTTCTTACCCACGAAAGATTGTTTTCTGTCTCCATGAATTATTCAATCGTGCCAATTACTCACTGTAGCGCTGGACAGTAACAGTTTGTCTAGGTCCAAATAATTCGTAATAGAACATTCCCGTTATTCCCCGCCAAACGCAGATAAATAATTCCCAGTATATTCCGTTTAGGTTGAGTTATTGAAGGCAGCCCTTTACTACTACTACTACTACTACTACTACTACTACTACTACTACTACTACTACTACTACTACATCATCATCATCATCATCATCATCAGTTATAATTCCATTTCTGGAGAAAGGCCTTTCCCATGTCCTTCCATGACCTATCGTGTGCTCTACTGCGTGTACTGTTCCATGGGCACCAGTCGGTTAGTACTTCCCCCCATCTATTCATTTCTTCTTGCTAGGTGACCAGCCCATCTCCATTTTTGCTTCTTAATTATTTGTATAATATCTTTCACTCTAGTCCTCTCTCTATATAGCCATGATTTTATTATTTTTGTATTCTCGCAATAGAGGTATGTTGCATCAGCAATGACTACTCTGTCCCAAAATGACTTTTTCTTGTGTTAGAAAGTGAAGGTCAGGCTTGTTGTGGACGTTTCTAATTTTGCTAAGAAGAGTAGCAAACCTCCCACAAAGTAATTCGTTATCAGCACTTCAACTTTTTCGTTTGAATCATTTCAGGTTTTCAACAACTTCCAAAGTCTTTAAAAAGCGGAATTAAAACAAGATATTCAAAAAATAAGATGCCCTCTCGGGCATGGACTGTGGGATGAAAATAGTCTACCCCGGCAGATTGAATTTAGGTCACGATTCGAAATTATGACAGCGTTATCGAATACGATAATCACATGAAAAAGGCCGAAGGGTCCAACGTTTTGTATATGAAAACATTTAAGATGAGGACAATAGTTCGAATGAATCTGCGTATAATGATATAAAAAATTCAGACAAAAAACAACTGTTTAAACGCTGACGGATGTTCCTTTTTCTAAGTTCATAAGTAACATATTTTCCTAGTTTCTGAATGTTTCCATAGGCTTGTGAACAAGGCACTTCAGTTGATTTGTTCATCTCTATTTGCTCTCCAACTTTACGCGATTTTTGTGCTGCATTCCCCTTCAGAAGTTCCTCGAATTCATAACGTTTTATTCCGTTCCCGGTACGTGCTTCCACCGATTGCATCGTTGCCATAATCTTCAGTGATCTACTGTTTTAGTTTTTACTGCACTTTTTCCTACGTCGAATGTGCATTTTATATTCGGCCATGATTTTCACAAAAATATCGTAAAACAAGCCTGGCTACTGCAGGGTCAAGCTCCACTCATACTTCTATTCCGACCGAAGGGGATTACTGCATCTTTCGTATTTTATATATCATAAATGAAACAAATTATAATATAAATGGATTTATTTATTAGAATGAAGATGTAAGATACATTTCGTAGATATGTAAGACTTGTCAATTTAGCTCAGTTGGTAAGAGACCAGCATACCAATCAGTTGGTCGTGATTTCAAATCACGGTAGAGGGATGTTAATCTTTTCTCCCTTAAATTTGATGAGGATTGTTCTTGTGTAAGAAAGACCTGAGAAAACCTCAAACACACTTCGAAGATTTCCCTAAACTTGTGTAAAGATGTCACTGGGAATTTTTGTACCAACCTAATAACATTCAACGATTAATAACCCGATAGTGTGGAGGGCTATGAAGATCAGGGGAAAGAAGGGGGTTTTATTTTATTTTATTTTTTCGAGAATATGCCTGCAAATATTGAGGTGCTTCCTTTATATGTCGGGAAATACGGTAGCTATGCGTATAAATATATTTTTGAACTATTAATGCTCCGGTGTATAGGGTCTGGCGCAAGGGTTTCATGCGTTCTGTGCAAGACTTGAAATTTATGGAAAGGTTCCATGCCCGCGAGGCGAGATTCAAAATGTGCGCCCACGGTTGTATTCTAATTCTTCTTTTTTTTCAGTTTGAGGTGCGCCCATAATTCTGTGCCTTGGGCGACCGCCTAGGTTAGCTTAACAAACGGGCCGGCCTTGGGCGACCGCCTAGGTTAGCTTAACAGACGGGCCGGCCTTGCGCTTAATATAAAAAAAATATACTTTAAAAAACATTTGGCCACGTCCGCACGGAAAATTATTTTTTCTAATTAAACACCCACATTCTTTTCATTACCCCAGAGAATGTAGGGATGACTATAAGTTAGAATTGCTTAATAATCATAGAAATTTAATTTTTTTGAATGTTTATCAATCTGAAAATCACAATTTATTTGAAGAAATTGGACTAAAAACGAAATAATTTCAGGTTAGACACATAGTGATTTTTTTTCAATGAAAAATAAGTTACATCGATACCTATCTGTCCGGGCTGCCAATTTGAATAGTTTTTTTTATATAATTTTTTGAATTTGCGAGTCCAGTGTTGCCAATTTAGGTGCTTTTTATATTTGTTTTGCTTTGCTTTGCTTTTTTCCCAATTTGTGAGTCCAGTGTTGCCAATTCAGATGTTTTGTTTTTCAATTTTTCGAATTTTGGAATGACTTCCAGAATCGACAATTTTGAAAAAAAATGAAGTATCTAAATTGTTAACGCTGCACCTACGTACACCCACTTCGATGTAATTAATTCACATTCCTCAAATTAAAAACTTTAAATACTATTTTCTCCGGTGCCTCTGAGTTTATTGGAAAATTCTACAAACTGGTTTAATCTATTGAAAATCACGTTCAGTTTATAAAATGTGGAATTAGTTATTCAACTAACAGCGAAGCGCATCTGGACATATTTTTTTTACTCTGACATCTCAAACTGTTTTTTTCTACAATTCCAACCAACCAACCAACCAACATGGACGCCGTCTTAGTTGTATCAACGCAAGGATAGGAAAAATGTTTCGATATTAATGAAATTACAGAGGGTCTTCATTTTTCTTGTTGTGAAACAAAGAAATAAGCGGAAAATGTGAAACTTTTAAGTGAACCGAATTAAAATCTGGAGGTTAATTAGAAAAGTTTTAATCAACTCGTAATTCTAATCACCTTCTATTGTTGTTGATACACGTTCCACTATTATCAATAACTCAGGGGAAATAATTAACTCCGTTTGTCAAACACTGGTGGGCATTCCCTCTTCCATTGACGACCGTCGACCAGTCTGGTTAATTCATTATTAATTAGAATCTGTTTTATTTGCAAAATCACGTCGAAATGCAACAATTCAGTTGAACTATTTAAGTTGTGTATTATTTTCTATCCTGTGTCACTTATTTTCTTCTTCTTCTTCTCCTCATTTCCATCCAACGATTTCTAGTCAAACCATTTTTTAGTCAATCATTCATTCATTCAGAGACGGTATCGGATATTTCACGCATCTTCACCTACATTCAAGAGGTCCCTCCTCCCCTCTCTCTCTCTCATTCGCTCTCTCGTTTATACACACACACACACACATTGTGCACATAAACCAGCGCGCACACACATATACACACACGGGCACATACATATACACACTCAAACACACACACACATATTCTGTCTAATTTGATTCTCGGGCCATCTTTTTTCTGTAATGCCTTTGGGAAAGAAAAATCCATTTGTTAGCTTTTCACGTAAATTAAGGAGTCTCTTTCTCTCTCTCTCTCCTTTCTTTCCCCTTCTCGTTATATCTCGCACACACGCGCACACTGTCTGTAATTTGTCGAATCAACTTTATTTTTCGTTAACATCTTTAGGAAAGAAATATCCATTTGTTAGCTTTTCACGTAAATTAAGGAGTGTCTCTCTCTCTCTCTCTCTCTCTCTCTCTCCCCTTCTCTCTCTCTCTCTCTCTCGTACACACACGCACGCACACTGTCTGTAATTTGTCAAGTCAACTTTATTTTTCGTTAACATCTTTAGGAAAGAAAAATGCATTTGTTAGCTTTTCATAAAAATAAAAGGAAGACATGATTCTTCTAAAATGGATCGAAGACAGGAAAATTAACAGTTAACATGAAACCGAAGCAAGATGAACTGTTTTTTTTTTCAATTAGCTAGCTTTAACGCTGAATAATTTCTCAAGGGTAGAAACAACCTTTTTTTGGAATGGGAAACGTTTTCAGTGGTTGAAAGTCTGTTTGAGATTATTCCCATGTAACAATCAGCACTTCTATCATCATCAGCTGTCATAAGTCCACTGCTAGATAAAGGCCTTTCCCATCTCCTTCCATGACGACCTCGACTGTGTTAATCTCTGCCATGTCTTACCGGCAAACCTTTCCATATCGTCTCTTCATCTTGTGCCTGGTCTTTTCCTACTGCATGTATTTTCCCATAGGCACCAATCGGTCAGTCTTTGGCTCCATCTATTGTCATATCTTCTTGCTAGGTGGCTAGCCCATCTCCATTTGTGTTGCTTCACTCGAAATTAGTGGATATGCTGAGAAATTGTTCAATTATCAACTACTAAATAATAAATTTAGTTGTTGGATACATATACATATATACATGCACACATAAATATAAGTGACAAAAGTGACGCCCTATTTGAATCTGATCTCTTAGCTGTCTATTTGGACGTCTTACGTCATACAATGCTATTTTAAATACATGCTTTATTACCTGACAGATCGATGCAATACGTTATTAAAATAGCATCATATGACGTAATATGTTTGAATATAATTCTAAGTGATCAGCTTCGAACCAGGTGTTATTTTTGGAAACTCTGCACAAATATGCGTTCATAATGGAACCTGTTCGAAGCTGCAATTCGCATCACACACAAGAAATAATGAAAGAATAAAAACAATGATCTATTTCATACGTACACTCCTGGTTTGTCTTAAATATTTATTCATATATATATATATATATTTGTCAGATTATTACTCTTTTCCT
>VCCN01001104.1:2054233-2068555 GCA_006491835.1 Architeuthis dux | reverse complement strand
AATGATAGCAGTAGCTCAGGTTGCATTCGCTTCGTCCTTCCATTTTCATTAACGGGTGAAGAGTCAAGCTCCTAGCTGACCTGTCGCTGTTCGCTTCAGCTCTAACTAACTGTCTAACTGCCGCACGATTTGAAATCACGGCGGACCCTTAAAACTCTCTGATTGATCGAACGCATTTTCTTTATTCTCTGACTTCCATGTGACCCGGTCAACCATGTGTCCGGAATCTGACATCCTGCAGCTAAGTGCAAAACCTAATAATACTATCACCCCAAATTCTAGTCTTCTGTACCCTCCTTTCTTCAGTAAGCGAACACACGAACACACGACTCGATTGTATTTCATTACAACGATCTTGCTGAAATATGCGTCTAAGTCGTAGATGTCATTCCTCTCCAATTATATTTAGAAAGTTTAGTAAAGTACGGAAGTAGACCACACATGTAGGATACTCTAGAACAGTGGCCACCAACCTGGATTCGTACGAACCCAAAGGCTTCGCAAACAAAAAGTTCAGGGTTCGTGAAAAAAAAGGGGTTCTGACAGGGTTCGTCAGTAGAGAGAAGCTTGATCAAAATTGTTAATATTAGGTAAAGCATTAATATTGCATAACACATTTCGGTTTTGACAAATATTTCGTTGTGTGAACAATGTCAAACCATTTCTGTCCACCGGATATTATTAGGTAAAACAAACAAAATACAACAATCGTGATAAAATAATGAAATAGGATATGTTTAAAATATATGCTCGCAAAAAAACATGAAATAAGATAATTTTGTTTGTTTATATTAACTTTCATTATTAATTTACAGCCAGTCATTTTAATTAATCAAATTACTAGACTTAAAAATGCGAAAAATATTAAATTAATATCGGTTTGTAGAATAGTTAAAACAGTTTTGAAAACGAAAATGTCTTCTTGGATAAAGATGTCGAGATATTAGGCAAAATAAAGCCATGTGCAAATCTTTTATTTTCAGAGATTTTACAGACCGATATTAATTTTTGATTTTCCGCCGATAAACGAAAAGGTTTTGACTATCTACTGAAACAGTCCAAACAGTTTGAAAAACAACTGAAAAGCAATCGTGTCATTAAATCTCCAGACTTGTTATTTGATTGATATAGGAAACGATTCTTCATGAGATTCTAAAGTATTCTACCTTAATCTGTTTATTCTTTTATGAAATGGTATAGTGTTGGTATTAACATGGTATAGTTTTGTTTTAATACAGGTAAATGAAAATAGTTGTACGTCTATATTCTTTCTATTATCAAGTTCAAAGGTTCTTTCTAAGTGTCTTAGTAATATTTGGGGTTCGTATCGTATCGTCGTATAGTTGATATAAACAATGGTTAAACGTGTTGCAGTTTTGAGTTCAATCCTTGGATCAGGTGGTGAAATCCATATAGACTCTCAGAAGGAACGTGCAAAAATGGCATCACAGGGACGTACCGATGAGAGGTGAACTGTCTTCGCTCACGTCACAATTAGACATTAAATCTCCAGACTCTTGTTATTTGATTGATATAGGATCAGATTCTTCATGAGATTCTAAAGGATTATACCTTAATCTGTTTATCCTTTTATGAAATGGCATAGTTTTTTTAATAGAGGAAAATGAAAAGATGTGTACGTATATATTCTTTCTATTATCAAGTTTAAAGGTTCTTTCTACGTGTCTCAGTAATATTTGGGGTTCGTATCGTGAAAAAAGGTTGGAGACCACTGCTCTATAATCCAGCTTACAACAGTTGTACTAGTCTGCAACATTGGATTACTAACTATTGCTTCTGGATTATTTATTTACTACTTAATCCCCGTGAAGATTATTCACTGATATACAGGTTTCCCTGCTATCAGAAAGAACGTTTCTATAAAAGACTTTCGTAGGTTGAAATAGCGGAAAGCGAAGAAACAATTACCATTAATTTATTTGGGAAAAAAGTTTGAGCGTTCCCAGAGCCAAAATGAGATTGGGTAGATTAAGGTAGAGAGAGGAAGATGGTGTGCGCTGCCTCTATAATGGCCCGCTGCAAAACAAAAGCTGAATGCTATTTTCGCCTTCTTTTCGAAAAAGAGAAAAGCTGGACTATCTGTATTTGAATTCTATTAGATGATTTTTTAAAAGAAAATAAACTAAAAAGACTCGAATAATCCATTGTTTAAAATGGACCAAGAAAATCACACTGCACATTAGTGTCCCCTCCAGGTCGCATGCCATGGTGAAGCGAATGGAGATCATGGGATGCCCAGTCGTCAGAATCCCCCTCTCGGTCTCACTGATGCAGTGAGTGATGCGTTTAGCATCAGCTTGGCTGCAGGAGCTGCCGGAAAGGCGTCAAATTGAGAGCCAAACCGCCTTACGGGAGCTCCACGCCCTCGTTTGGAATCAGAGTTGTCCTTCTCCTATACTGGTTGATTTTCCCAAAGCTAAAGAGCCCAATCTGCCCTGCTATTTTACCCATAGCTGGGGAGGAGAAGAGATGGAGTCATGCCTTTCCAAAGGGCGCTAGTGCGAAGTGTCCATAAACAGGCACGACCGGAGTTTCAACTTGGGTCGCCGATTCTATTGCTTGCGCCGCTTTATATAATTAGATAATAATAGCATCTTCGTAATTCCTCTCATCAGACACACCTTCCTTGTTATCACTGCGTTGATCCAATCCTGTCTCCTTTTCATTGGTTATCATCAGATTCATCGTTTTGATAATTTATGACGATTTAATGGATCATTGATTAATCATTATGAGAGTTCTTTTAGACGTAAGTGATTAACACTAATTTTGCCAAGTATCTTATCTTATTTTAGCATCAAGCAATAATAAGAGTAATTGACTGTTCTTTTTCTCATGTTTACCACATAAAACGTCGGATTTGGACGAAAACTTTTAAACAAAATAAAACGTTCTTTTAGCTAAAACTCGCTTGAAAACCACCATCAGCAACCTTTAAGCTCCATATCAAGCAGGGATGCCAGATAAGTCTTCTCAAAAACAGACAATAGTGTTCCCCAAATCAGACAAATTCGGTCATTCTTCAGACAGAAATGAATTGATGGCTAGAAATAGCTAATAATAGCTAGAAGTAGCGAAAAGTAGCTAGATCATTAAAACAATAATTAAAATAAATAGTTAAAGTGGCTAGAACTTGTTTCCGATATCTAAAAACAACAAAAAATATCTAGACATATATATATAATATCTAAGTTGGCAACGCTGAGTTGTGCCTTAAAATCGGACAATTTTGGATGTCCTATTCTTAAAGTTTTTAATCGGACATCAGGGCTAAAAAAGGACACTAATATCTGAACTCGGACAAAAAGGCAACCCTGATGTCAAGTCACTTGTTATTTATATGACTTATATTATAATTGTTTGCTTATTCCTCTTATATTCCTATTAAAAACAACTGTAATTAGAACGTAATGGACCTGGAGTTACCGTCCTTGACAGACATTTTTCGCCAATTTATACTTAAATGAATTACTCAGAAACGAGTGACCCAATTGGACTGGAAATTGTTTTATCCTCCAAGTTAGAGCAGTTTAACGGTACTGTGCTAACGAAATTGTGCTACGATGTGCTGTTTTTGCTATGTTGCAAACCCATAAACCAATACACCCACAAAGAAACTGGTTGCCAACCAAGGCTAAACAGCACAGTCTACCCTGCTATTCACCCATAGCTGGGGGATGGGGTCGAGATGAAATTGAGTTATGCCCTTCCTAAGGGCATCAGTGCGAAGTTTGAACTCGGTTCGCCGATTCCATTGTTGGTGCTGCTAACCGTTAGGCCACCCGCACCTCCTTTACCGTCACTGTTCTAATAATAATAATAATAATAAGAAGAAGAAGAAGAAGAAGAAGAAGAAGAAGAAGAAGAAGAAGAAGAAGAAGGAGGAGGAGGAGAAGAAGAAGAAGAAGAAGAAGAAGAAGAAGAAGGAGGAGGAGGAGGAGAAGAAGAAGAAGAAGAAGGAGGAGGAGGAGGAGGAGAAGAAGAAGAAGAAGAAGAAGAAGAAGAAGAAGAAGAAGAAGAAGAAGAATCATGCGTCTAACACATGAACCGTACTTTACTACTAGAGACAAGGCTTTAGCAGGAATTCCAGCAGACACCCCATAAAAAAAGAAAAGGGTTCGGGGGGAGCTTTGCTGGTGCCAAGTCTTAAATCAGACTGAAAATCAAGGAGGCGGAACTTATCACCAAACTGTGGAGGGTCGGGGTTTGCGGGGGCTTGATTGTAAGCAAAAGTTACAAGAGGGGTTGAGAAACGGAAATGACATGTCTCGCTTGGTGGATCTTAAACTGGATTCACCTTTGGTGTGCCCTTCGCCGTTTGTCTTCCCCTAAATCTGTCCTTCCTTCCGTTGTCATTTTTGTCTCCTCTTATCATAGTTTCACTGCTCCAGTAACCATCAGTGTTTCTTTTGCACACTCTCCTCTCCACCAGCTCCATCAGCAGCAGCAGCAGCACCACCATCAGCAGCAGGATCTGCTTCTTTCTCGATGTGTTGATACTCCGAGAGATGGGGGCAAGTAGTGGAGGGGCAAAGTGAAAAGTGTCGGCTTCCTATCTAATTATTTTGATTAATTTTTATAAGCAACTCAATATGTCCCCCGCCTCTTCTTTGTAATCCTTTTCTCTTCTTGCTTTTCTTTCTTTTGAACTCTCTTTCTATCTCTCTCTGTCTTTCTTTCCTTCATTCTAATTCTCTTTCTTTCATCCTTTTAAATTCTCCTTGTTAATCCTTTTTTTCTTCCTTTCTTCGTTTCATTCTTTCATTCTAATTCCCTTTCTTTCTTCCTTTTTAAATACCTTTCTTTTTTCTTTCTTTCTTCGTTTCTTTCTTTCCTTCATTCTATTTCCCTTTCCTTCTTACTTTTTAATTCCCTTTTTTAAATCCCTTTTTTTCTTTCTTTTTTCGTTTCTTTCTTTCTTTCATTCTAATTCCTATTCTTTCTTCCTTTATAATTCCTTTTTTTGATTCCCTTTTTTTCTTTCTTCTTTTCTTTCTTTCTTTCATTCTAAGTCCCTTTCTTTCTTCCTTTTGGAAATAAATGCAGGTAAGCTGACTTTTTTCAGAATAGTTCCCTGATATAATGAGGAATAACACATAGAAAGTCCCCAACATATCAAAAGACTCCAGGTTTCCTTCTTGTGCTTTTTCAATACGGCGTCCAAGATTCATAATGAATGAATAATGGTCATTTTAAGGATTTCGCAGCAATTTTAGACGCCGTCTTGTAATTTTTACCTTTCCAGTGGTCAGACTGTGGTAAACCTTTGATATATATATATGTTATAAAGCACATCTGATATAAAAATGTTGAAAGACCTTATCTAGGATGAAAAGTAAACGGGCAATGGGAAGTTTAAGGATTTGGTTGGCAGCCATTTTAGACACAATCTTGGAAATTAAACATTTCCCGTGGCCAAACTGTGGTTTACCGTTGTTGTTGTTGTTGTTATTATTATTATTATTATTATTATTATTATTATTATGATGATGATGATGTTAGGTATATTAATATTACGAAATACTGTTGAGAAAACTTATAGGATGGATAATGAACGAGTAATGGGAATTTTAAAGATTTTGTTGGCGACCATCTTGGACGCCATCTTGGAAATCATATCTTTCCAGTAGTCAGATTGTGATACACGTGTTATATATTATCAAGCACACCTGATACTACTAAAGACCGTTGAGAAACGGATAAATAATGAATGAGTAATGGGCATTTTAAAAGAGTTGGCGGCCATCTTGGACGTCATATTGAAAAAACACTAAGAGGAAACCTGGGGTCTTTTGATATGTTGTGCCTCACTATATCAGGGAACACTTTTCTATAGTTTTGAGAAGAGTCATTAATATGGTTCTTCTCGGACGATTGAACTCCTTCTTGTTGTTTGTGTTGTAAACACGACGTTTCGGCCGATCCATTCTTCGGCCTTCTTCAGGTGTAAAATCCGAGTGTGATGGGGTAAACAGAAGTCCCCTTTAAAAATAAAACTTCTGTTTACCCCATCACACTCGGATCTTACACCTGAAGAAGGCCGAAGAATGGACAAGTAGGAGTTCAATCGTCTGAAGAACCATTTGAATATCAGGGAACTATTCTGAAAAAAAATCAGCTTACCTGGATTTAATTCCTGGTTAACTGTTAATGCATCTGCACTCAGTTGATAGAGGTATGCGCTCTCTGAGTACTCTTCTTGCTTTTCTTTCTTTTCATTCGTCACCTCCAATATCTGTTGACGTTGTTATTTTTGTCAAACTCGAGGACAAAGTCAGGAGTTGACTTTGTTTGTTTCCCTACCGTAACAAAAACAAGAACAACAAGAACAATCTTTATCAAAATTAGGGGTGTAAATATGTAAAATCGCCATTCCCCTACCGTGAGTTGAAGTGATCGGTTGATTTATGAAATCATTAATTCATGGTATCCTTTTTTGAAGCCAAGAGTTGCTCGTAGTCCTCCCTACTATGTTTGAATTTTAACCTTACAAAATTATTACTCATGTATGAGTCGACCCCCAATTTTTGCCTAAATATCTGGTTTCAAAACTCGACATAGACACGGTATATGCATTCACTCGTGTTTGTCTGTTTGTCCACACAATATCTCCAAAAGTTTTCAATGATATTTTGGGGACGGGTGATCCATAGGTTACGGAGGATTTGGTCAAATTTTGGGGCGGATCCGGGAATGCGTTTTTGATTAATATTTGTTATTCATTCAGAAGTAAACAATGTGAAAAATCGAAACGTTATCTCCCTTTCATAGTAGCTATGTATGAACTGATTTGTATTCAGTTTTTAATTAGGATAGGTCATTGTCAGAGGTGTGAGCTCTCCGAGTGCTTTCTAGTCTTAATACTGTCTTATATCTTTTTGAATATTTCCCCCTTGGTCCTGTTGATGATGGCCCTTTAAGAGCAAAACGTCTCATCTTCTCACTATTTTACCCTCATTTTGTAATACAATGTCCCTGGCACCAGGGAAATCCATTAGGTTGGTAAAACCACGTTTTAAAGACTACCCACCTTTTCCCGTTTTGATATTCTCCCCCTTTTTAAAAAAAATCCTACGTGCCCGCAACTTATGTGCATACTTTATAAACTCTCTTTTACGAAGCTTATCTCTTTCTGTCACAAGGTAATTGTAGTGGAGCACACGGGGTACACAGTTAGAATCGAACTCATTTGTTTACGAAGCTTAGCACATTTTGGCATAAGGTTAGAGTGAGGACCGAATTCATTTACGAAGCTTATCACTTTCTGTAACAAGGCAATAGCAGTGGAGTACACAGTGAGGATCAAACTCATTTACGAAGCTTTGTGATTTCTAGCACAATGTTATATCAGTGGTATACACAGTGAGGATCGAGCTCACTTATTTACGAAGTTTAGCACTTTCTAGCATACATTTAGTGTAGTGGTACACACAGTGAGGATCGAGCTCACTTATTTACGAAGCTTAGCACTTTCTAGCATACATTTAGTGTAGTGGTACGCACAGTGAGTATCGAGCTCACTTATTTACGAATCTTAGCACATTCTAGCATACATTTAGTGTAGTGGTACACACAGTGAGGATCGAACTCATTTGTTTACGAAGCTTTGCACTTTTTGGCATACGGTTAGAGTAATGGGACACACAGTGAGGACCGAACTCATTTACGAAGATTAGTTCTTTCTGGCACAATGCCATAATAGCAGGGCACACAGTTAGGATCGAGCTCACTTATTTACGAATATTAGCTCTTTCTAGCACAAGGCCTTAGTTTTTGGGGCACACAGTGAATATTCTCGTAACACGGTCTTCCGTTTTTGTTATACTTTTCTCCTTGGGTCCTGTTGAAGATGAATGTTATAAGAGGCAGGCATATCATCTTCTAACTTTTTTGTTATCATTGTTTCGTAATATAATGTCACTGGCACCAGGGAAAATCATTAGGTTGGTGAAATTACGTCCTATTCCTTCAAAGACTTCCATCTTTTTTTTGTTCACGTCTTGTGATCCCGCCCCCTGCGCTCCCCAAACCTTCTGTGCTCTATTTCATCTACCCGAAGGGGAGAGATTCCAAGATCTGCTTTTTTTCCTTTCTTTTTCGCGTGCTTCTCTACCCCGCCCTTCGTTCGGTCCGCATTCTCTCAACCGTAATTCCTCGAGAACGAGAGAAGCACTTGAAGAGAAAAATGGAAGCAGATAAATGAATAAGACAAAAGTATTTTCTTCTTTTCATCATCGCCATGCTTGCTCTTCCAAAAGGCGGCGGAATAGATTTATGCAATCTGCTGCTGCCGAAAGATGTGGAACAATCACAAACAAAATAACAGAAAGAGAAAAACGATGGAAAATACTGGAAATAGATTCTCGCATTATTTTCTTTCATACAAAACAGAAATATGTTAATACTACTACTACTACTACTACTACTACTACTACTACTACTACTAATACTAATACTAATACTACTAATAATAATAACAATAATACTAGTAGTATTATTATTATTATTATTATTAGTAGTAGTAGTAGTAGTAGTAGTAGTAGTAGTAGTAGTAGTAGGCGCATTGGGAACTGTGCCAAGGACATTGAACAACAAGATTGGAGGAGCTACAGATGAGAGGAAGGCTATAGACTATGCAGACCACAGCACTACTAGGATCTGCACGAATACTGGGGAGAGTATGAGACCTGCGACAATCAGTCGTTAGCAATGGCCTAACAGCTAAAATGAAGAAGGCACGTGGGCAAGGGAAGAACGCACAAAGAAAACAAAACTGGGGAAGATTGGTACGGTACAAACTACAGCGCTGCAGTGAGATGTGAGGACGATGAGCGGAAGGTTGGAGACATGAGGAAACTTATTGTCACTCAGCCTTCAGCGATAACCAGCAGATATTTGGTGAGAAAGTGCTAACCACAGCACTGCTGTAGACTGAGGGAAACTGAAACGAGGGCTGGAGACTTGAGTAGACTTGCTGTCACTCGGTTTCCAGCGATGACCACCAGGCATCTGGTGTGAATATATTTGTTATTATTATTATCATTTCCTTGATGTGTGGTTTCATACAATCATATACCAAGTCTTTCACCTGAGACCTAAGACAAATGGAGGTTTTCTTAGGAAGTTATTAAGTTTTTTTCTTCTTTTTTTTTCGATCTTAATATCATTGGTTTGCCTTCCACCCACGGGGCACAGACACGCGAATATAATTGAAACACTATAATGGAGAACGGGGAAAAAATCTAAACATCTTTAACAGACACAGAGTTCATGTAAAGAAAGACAGAAAGAGGTTCATATAGGGACACATGAGTTGGGCATAAGGCTTAGGAAGTGGCTATTGAATTGAGAGAGCTTTTCTGAGTATGTGCGCAGTGCCCATTAGCACGATCTCTTTTATCTCAGCTGATGGATTTCCTGGGATTTTTTTAAGGTCTGCATTTTTCTTAATCATTCGCAGTGCTCCTACTACTACTTGGATAATGGCTGTATCTTAATGCCACATCCTTGCCGTTTCGATTTCCAGATGATGATGATGAATAAATGAATTCATTTTAAAAACCTGCAATAGAACCAACAGAAAGGACAACTAGAGAACCAGCTAACACAAAAATGAGAATGCAAAAAAGTGAAGAAACATAGCTGTACGCGCATTTCAGAAGAAAATTTCAAGGAATTGCACATGAAACAATCATAGACATGGCTACGCAGAGGAAACCCAAAGAGAAAAACTGGGTCGTTCCAAATAGTGGCCTAGAAATACACCATGAGAACTAAATATATAAAGGCTAAAACAGACAAGATACCGGATAATAGCAAATATAGACTATGCGGAGATGAATACCAACCACATAATAAGCAAATTCAGCACGTTAGCCCAGAACAAACATGATTGGGTGGGGAGGGAGATCCACTGAAACTGCGCAAGCAACTGCGTGTTGACCATACAGAATAATAGTATATGCACAGACCAGAATCTATCCTAGAGAGTGTAACACAAACTCCCAATCTAGGTCAGAAGACCAGATCTAGTTGTCGTCAACAAGAAGAAACGAACGTTTCAGGCAGTGGATTTCGATTTCCCGGAAGACCACAGAGTAAAGCTGAAAGAATACTAAAAGCTAGATAAGTATATTGACCTTACCATAGAACTGAAAGACAAAATGGAACATGGAGGTGACTCTAGTACCAATCGAGTCCTGGAAACAGTCCTTGGTGGGTTTCACTGGAGATCAAGCGACATCGTCCCTTCAATACTCCAGGACTCGCCTCAGTATTCTAGCTGATTTGAGTAATGCTGTCGTCTAGTTCTTCCCCGGATTTCCATCTCTTCCAAACTCTTTGCTAGGCTCTTCGGGATTGTTCCCAGGGCTTCGACCAGGATTGGTACTATTACATTTTGTTTCATTTCTATGTTAAGGTGAAGATATTTGTCTAGCTTTTTACATTCGTTCAGCTGAACTGTGGGGTCAGCCAGTACTACTACTACTACTACTACTAATACTACTACTACTACACGATCGCTTCGCGGTCTTTTGCATAAGATCAAAGTGCAGTATCTGTTCTTCGAAACCGCCATAGCCTCGAAGTCCAGAGAACCACGGCCCTTCGGGGGTCCTTGTGGCATGAGCGGGTGTTGTCCTGGGAGAAGTTGCACAGGATATCTTGGCCAGCTGGCCGGGAGGCGATCACCACTAGCATGCTCGGGATTCGTCCTGAGAAGCTTTTGGGATCTCTGCCCCCGCCTTTATCCCGGTCCTCGCGGCATTTGTCTCAGGGGCTTGGGATTCTCCCTCCTCAAGTCTATAGTCACGGGGTCATGGGATCCCCCTAGTGAATCCGGCACTAAATGACCCACCAAGGGTCGATGTGCCGTTAAACGAAACAATCAAAAATTATTACTAGACATATAATGCGCATTGAGTGGGGGCTAGTAAGTCCCGAAGACGTATTGTAGAGAATCCATTCCTCGGTAGGTGGCCCCATAATATTGCTGCAAGCCAGAATAAGCAAAGCTTAGTAAATAAAAGGCACCTGTATAGGTAGATAGTGTTTACCGTGGTTAGTTCAATCGTCGCTTGTGCCTTACTAAAGTAATCTTAGTAAATATCCATACTAATGACAGTACTAATCATACATCACCATTTATTGTGAGTTTCCTAGTAAACAACATTAAATACTAATATTCTCATTCGAAGTAACATTCAGATCTCTTTTGCTCCATGCTCCATCTCGACGGCTCAAATAATTTGGTGGCACCCTCACTATGATAACATCAATTTGGTGTTAACATGGTATAATAATAATACAATGTTAAATTCAAAGATATATCAACATTTACAGTTTTAAATCAAGGAAATATTGGTAAGGAGCTTTGAACCAATTATTTGTGAAAAAATACTTATACATAACCATTAGAGCACTTACTGAAATCTTTGTAATTTCTTTGTAGTGTGAAATGACCACATCGCTTTCATACCTCACAAACTTAATGAATTAAGCATTAGTTAGTATGGAGTCTATATTAAAATCAGTAATTAACAGTATTATATAATGAGGAAATGACTAGTGAAGCCATAACTTCGACTCGAAATGATTCTCGCTTTTTAAAACCCATATTGCAAATTGTCTTCTAATATGTTTAAATCGGTTTCTTGTTTAAAATCACTGATTTAGATTAAATGTAAAGTTAAAACAGAAAAATGAAATTCAAAAAGACCACCCGATCCACTCGACTGGACCTGGTTGTGTACAACGGAAATCCATTGTTTGAATCCGTGTCAGTTGGACTTGGTTGGCTCTTTCTGTCTTGACAGATGGTCTTCGCAGCAAGTTGCTATACCTTGGCATTTTTAGTATGGGAATAAGTGTTGCGCCAAACTTCCACTCCCCGGTCTCAACCGCGCTGAGGGTTTCCAAAGAAGAGATCAGCACGGCTGCATGGGATGCCAGATGACGATGTGATGCAACATTTCACCATCAACTGACTAAGGGCCCATCCCTCCGGATTATCTGTCAGGGTTTACGCCTCTACTGCTTACGGCAGCTGGTATTCCCAGAGGGTCACCCAACTTGGTACTAACCATGCTAAACCTAGCTTAACTTCGGTGATCGTACGAGAACCGCTGTGTCCAACGCGCTCTGTCCCTGCTGCAGGGTCAAACTTCACTCTTACTTCTATTCCGACTGAAGATGATCACTGCAACTTTTGTGTATATAATAAATAAATTCGTAGTTATATAAGACTTGTTTTTATCACTGCCGTAGACCGATGGCCAGTGTAGTTGCAATGAAAAGCAGATACAATTAAGATGAAAGTAATACTAGTCAAAAAGTTAATTAGGCATTACTGTTAATTTGGTAAAAGCATTGTTTTTTTTTCTTATTATAGATTCCTCTGCTACGTGACGTGAACATACCGTGTTAGAGCAACGTTAGGTAGATAAAGGCGGGAACATATTGCCACCACGTCAGGTGAACTCATGTGGGTACACGTGAGCGTTAGTAGTGTGCTGACCAGTTTAACGCTTATTTGAATTGCTACGAGACTCACTGCCGTAACGGCTGCAAGTCTCGTGATATCACGAGTCATTGCTGGTCTTCTCATGTCACATATTCTGTGTTTGAACCCTTTTTACCAGGTTGTATTTTCTCTAATCTAGACATGGAAGAACCTCTGATCATCATCATCATGTGATATTTGACGACCACGTGTAAATTCACATGAGGTGACGTGACACAAGTGTGAATCCTACTGATGATAGCGATGTGTCCGCGCCTTAAGTGGCATGCAGTTTCTTGTCGTCTTTGTTGAGTAAAAAGACTGCGACTTATCTACGAACCATGCCAATGTGCCTAAAGTGTAAAGTATACAACGGATGCATAATACCAGCCATGACTGATGGGTGCGAAACATGGAAATTGACAAAACAAGCTGAAAACCAACTTAGAATAGCACAGAGAGCCATGGAAAGAACAATGCTAGGGATAACACTGAGAGATAGAAAAAAGATGGATCAGAGGGAAGACTAGAGTGAAAGATATTATACAAATAATTAAGCAGCAAAAGAGATGACAATAGATGGCGCAAAAGACTAACCGATTGGTGCCCATGGGACAGTAAACGCAGAAAGAAAATATCAGATACAAGATGGAGGGATAACATGGAAAGGTTGGCCGGCAAGACGTGGCAGAGGCTATCACAAGATAGGTCGTCATGGAAAGAGATGGGAAATACCTTTGTTCAGCAGTGGATTTATAACGGCTGATGATGATATATATATATAAATGGCTGGACACTTAGCAAGAACAGATGACAATAGATGGGGCAAAGGACTAACCGATTGCTGCCCATGGGACAGTAAACGCAGTAGGAAAAGACCAGACACAAGATGGAGGGACGAGATAGAAAGGTGTGCCAATAGGACGTGGCATTGGTTAACACAATCTAGGTCGACATAGAAGGAGATGGGAAAGGCCTTTGTCCAACATTGGACTTATAACGGCTGCTGCTGCTGCTGCTGCTGCTGATGATGATGATGACATACGGTATGTATAAAATGAAATGAATCTTAAAAGACAGAGATAAACACGAACATAGAAATATAGAGTGATCTGTAAATTGATAGGAAGCCATAACAGAAAAAAATAAGAACCAATATCTAGAAAGGAGATAAGGAAAGAAGAAGAAAAAAGCAATTAAATATGACATTTAAGAAACCATATAGTAAATACTTCATATCTTTTTCTGAAATAACATTTTCCTAATTGTCGCAAACAGTTTTGAGGCGAGTGTTGGCACCATGCAAGAAAACAATATTATCGCTGAATCTTTTCCAATGGAATTTCTTCGGAACACCTTCCAAAGCTCCGTCGTTTATGTCCACTCGTTTTCCCCGTTGTTTGTGTGTGTGTGTGTGTGTGTGTTTCCTGACCAAACCCGTCCAAGAATCTTTCCTTTGATGAGTTCTCGCTGACGACGTAAATCGGCTTTTCTTGTCTAGACAAGTTTCCTACTGAACAGGCACCAATTTTCTCTTAAAGAGAAGAAACTTTCTTCTCCGTAAAGATTAGTGGCGAGTATCTTACACAAATTACACGGTGAGTGCAAGAAGTATGCGATACATTGCAAAAGGCAAAAAAAAAAGCAAAAGGCTCATTTAAACATCCTTATACGCTTTTTAAAACTGACAGAATTTGGACCAACACTTTTACTATTAATACAACAAATACAACAATAACAGAATATTGGATATTGAAATGTTATATACAAAAATCAGAAATCTTTGGTCCAAATTCTGT
>VCCN01001104.1:2035826-2052199 GCA_006491835.1 Architeuthis dux | reverse complement strand
AAAAAAAAAAAAAGATTCCGCCCCGAAATTTAATCACTTCTTCCGTAGCCCATGGCCCACGCTTCAACAAAATTTCCTTGGAATCCATCGAGAACTTTCGTAGATATCGTGTGGACAGACGGGCAAAGACGAGTGATTACATATGCCTATTCCGGCTTCGTTGGCAGAGATAAATGACAGGTAGAACTGGATGTAAATGTTGTTGTTTGTTGGTGTATTTTTGTCCTATTTTTCCTCTTTTTCTTAATTCTCTGCAGTAAAATGTCTGCGTAATGTATTAGCTTTTTGCTTATAGGCATCGGCGTTCTTCAGAATAGAAAATAAAACATTACATAAAATTGTAATTGTTTGCAAAACACGTTTGCTTGCCATTGCCCCACGGCGTCGTACCCATAGGCTAAATGGCAGCATGTTACTAACTGAAGGTGAAGTGCCATTTTCGGCAAGATTTAGAATCGACTTAAAATGGAATAACAAATTCGGTTTCTGCCTCTTCCAAAATCCCAAGACACACATGCAACCAAAAATATCAATCAAATCAAAACGGAATGTTGAATTTAAATATGTTTGTATTGGCAGGAAAATTTTGAGTAAACTAAAACTGTCAAAGAAATAGGTTTTTGTCCCGTTATCCGAAATTAGATCGTTCCTATGAAGCCGTAAAACAATGAAGCAATTACCATTATTTTATATGGGCAATATATTTTAACGGTACCCAGACCTCAAAAAATGTGAGAGTGTATGTTGGGCTCAGTCGTCGGAGGTTAGGGTGGTGGGAGGTACAAGAGACTAGGGAGGGGAGGAGAGGGCACACGCTGCCTCTATAACGGCTATCTGCAAAAGGAACGCTAAACTCTATTTTGGCTTTTTGTCTTTATTCGTAAATGGAAAAGAGGGGTATAAAGCAAATTTTCGAAAAGCGGTAGATAGTCCTGGCGTTATAATAGGGTTCTGTATGAATGTTTGAGTTGTCTAATAAAACCAATTGGACATGCTAGAGGGACCCTCAGTGGATAAAAATAAGACATTCCAGATCAGTTGCAAAATAATTTTAGCACCATTTTTCATAATGGCGGATCTTTGCTGTGGTGCCCTAGTCTGAAAAAATAAATAAACTGGTCAAATGTCCCGGGCAGGTGAGCTCCCGCCTCCCGGCCAAATGGCTGAGATATCCTGTGCAACTTCTCTCAGGACGAATCCTAAGCATACGACAACGACCCCTTACGGACCGTGTTTCACCGAAATTCGGGGCCATGGCGGTCCCGAAGAACAGATACTACGCTTTGATCTCAACCAAAAGGCCGATTAGCAAAAGCTCATTTTGGGCTATTTACAATCAAATGCCATAAAACATTGAAATGAAACACCTGTGTAAACTGATAGGTATGGCATAGGGGAGGTAATTGTTGATGAATTAATAAATTATTTCGTAACCTATTCCACAACATTTCATTGGTATTCATTGATAACCTTGGGAGATATCGGGTGGATAGACAGAGAACATTTAGAGCTATTGTGTGGTGCGGACAGTTAGCTAGGAGTTAGGGCGTAGGATGGTAAGTGTGCATGGAACCGCTCTAAAATGTAATCACTCCTTTCCTAATCCACTGCCCGCTTTTCCACACGATTGCAATGCAATCCATTGAGAGACTTTGGTGATATGTGGGCAGACTGAGGAATTCTGAAGATAGTGTGTGGTATCGGCGGATAGCTACAATGTAGAGGAGGTAAAATCCAATCACTTATTCCCTGTTTATTACTTTTCCACAAAATTCCTACGGGCTCTTTTATAGAGCCAGGACTATGATACTTGTACTGCGAATCATGATAAATGTTTTTCTACGCAAGTGTTTCAAATCACCGGATATAACCCCTGCTAATTAAATGATATTTACTAAGATTAGCTCTGTACGGCACAAGGCGAAATGAGGGTACCAAGATTGTGTTACGCCAATCGAGTGTCGATGGCCTATCAGACTTGATAAATGACATTCAGCTTTCACCAGGGCTTGAATACAGACCACACACTTGTGCCGATAAGAAATATACAATGCCCTCACTCATGAATCAAGCCCATAAGTATTTATTAGATGTGTTCTAAAGTTTCCAACGAGAAAAAATGGTTTTCAGCTGTTCAGTATCTTGTTTTCAAAATATAGCCATAGGAACTTTTGCACACACCGAATAATATGTTTAGTTTATCATTGCAAAAATCGTTTGGATAATGGAACTCATTATTTGTGTTAATTATGTTGTTACCAGAACGTTTCAGCCGATCCATTCTAGAGCCTTCTGTAGAATGGGTCAGCCGAAACTTTATGGTAACAACATAAGCAACACAGAGAGTTCAAATGTCCAACCAACTGTTGAAATCCTAATGATTCCTCTCAAAATTATAGACAATACAGAGGAAGCCGCTTATTGTGATCACTTTACGACATGGGCTTTTAGATAACAAAACTGGGCGATAACATTAAGCGAAGGATATATAGAGATAGCTATTTATTGTGATCTCTTTAAATAAAGTGTTTCGGACTGACTGATTTTAATAAAAATAAACGTTTGATAACATTATCCGTGATAATGATAAGAGACACCCTCTGTATTTTAGTTTAATCTGACACAAGGACACATATGTGGGGAATCCAGTCAAGATCAAACACAGTACAGAATTTTGACTTGCTACACAGCTTTACTAACCTTTGCGCCATGGCAAGACTTAACTTTACATTGTGATATGCTTAAAACGTAAAGTGTACAATCAATGCATAATACCAACTATGACCTACGGATGCAAGACCTTGACATTAACAAAACCACTCGAAAACCAACTCAGAATAGCACAGAGGTAGGTATGAACAAAATGAACAAAAGCGAAAGATTTTAAAATGTATGGTAGACAATGCAGTACACATATATTTGAGTGGAAAAAATAAACAAGATTAAAATGCACCACAGCTGCGCCGTGCAAAAAGGCATGTTTTCGTCTGCATCTCCCATAATTTGAAATATTGGTCAATTTACATAAACAAAAAACAGAATCAAATATATGAAAAATACAGCCGGTAAATATTTTTTCATCATTTCGCTATATTTAATTATTCATCTTTGTTATAATATGTTTATATAAGTTTCAATCGAACCACGATATAGAGAGAATAAGAATATACATTTAAAAGATTTCAACAAATATCGGATTAATCTATAAAACTTTAAAAATAAATAGTGTGAAAAAAAATGTATTTCACACCTGAATTAATCGAATGAAGCTAAAGATTTGCCGGAAAACAATTAATGTTCTTGTTTTTTAATGCCAAAGTAAGAGTTCCGTTCCAGCAGATCCTGGATATTATTCTAAAAAAAGTAAACATAATTAGTATCCCGAGGCATCTATATGTAAAGATCAACGAAAACATGATTATATAAAGTAAATAAATCATCAAATAATAAACGATGGGGTAGGAATCATATGAAAACAAAATATTCTTGTGTTATGATAGTGTTATGATATCCTCGCACGAAAAGGTTATCTTGGGGTCAGACACCTGTGCGGAAATGTAAGTGACCCCGATCACCTAGGAAATAGGTATATCGGTGTCCAAAACAGGATATGGGGACCGGTGAATGACACCTGTGTAGGCCTTAGAGAAACCTATAAAGCAGGCCCGAATAGAAAACTTGGGGCGGACAGAAATCTTGACACTCAAAGAAGAGACAGACATCAGCGGAGCCGTAAGGCTCGAGACCGCTGTCCCTGTTGGGGACATCCTGGCGGTTCTCCTTATGGCTCTCCCACTCTCCACTCTCTGGCCGACAAAGATGTATGTTGTGTAATAAAAATATGTCCAGATATTTTTATAAGCAAGTTTTCGAGTTTCCTTTCTATCCAAGTCCAGGACATTCACCTGCTATACAACACAAGGGATAACTAAGAAATAGAAACATGTTCGAGGGTGGACCAGGATGATGGATATTAAACAAATAATTAAACAACACAAATGGAGATGGGCTGGCCGCTTAGCAAGAAGAATGGACACCATAGAGAGCAAAAGGTTAACCGATTGGTACCCATGGAACAGTAATCGTAGTTGGGAAAAGACCAGGTACAAGAAGGGGGATGAGATAGAAAGGTTTGCCGGTAAGACATGGCAGAGATCAGCGCAACCGTGGTCGTCATGGAAGGAGATGGGAAAGGCATTTGTCAAACAGTGAACGTATGATGATGATGATAATATAAACAGTAGCTGGAAATCATCGGGTAGGGCGGGTTTCAGCTAGTGTTACAATAAACTACATAGTGACGTGCTGTTAACGCTTGACCTGATTCTGATTAGAAAGGCGGTATCAATGCAAGAGTAAAACCCGACTCGTGCCTACACAGCGGGAGTCATAGCTTTGATATCATTAAATCGTCAGCCTTCAGATGGAATGGTAAATCTGATAACAAGTGGGTTCTTCCTCTCAGAATCCTTCATAAAACAGAAACACGGGGGCAAGGGTTAACGTTTATTGTTTTGAACTCGGTGAAGAGAGGGCTCTCTATGGAAAGCAGACAATTGGAAAGGGTTATTTAAGATGTTTGATGTGGCGATAAAAAGCAACTAAAAATTAAGATGAAATAACATAATTGTCAACATTGATAATAATAACGGTTGACAATGATTCGTCTAATAAATTGAATAAATATATTATTGCTGACACCAATGATAATTGAAAGATATTATCTTTATTTATACATACATTCTGAGAGGAATCTGTGATGTTTTCATCAGTTTTAATGCATACGTATTTCTCAGATCTTATTCATAACAGATAACAGAATATGATGCGATGTCAAGTTTAATTATAGAGTCCATTGCTTTTAAGTATAAATTAAGATAATATCTTTCAACGACCATCGGTGTCAGCAACATTATCCTTATTTTATTTTTTAGATGAAGCATTGTTAACTTTTTATTATTAATAATTTTGACAAGTATTTCCTTTCATCTTAATGTCTTTGTGGCTTGTTATCATCACACGACCTCACCAAAGATATCAAATAACCTTCCGCGATTTCTGTCTTCCGTCGAGAGCTCTTAACCCGTCGAGTTCAACCCGATAATCTTAAACAAAAGCACTTTTGCCCTCACGACGTCTTTCCTGCGAAACCTTTAACATCAAAGCAATGAACTCTATAATTAAAACAGTAATTACATCCTTTTATTTCATCTGCAATAAATAGGATCTGGGAAATAGTTACATATAGGAACCAGAATTATCAAGTACAGATGAAAGTGTTACAAATTATTTATGTAAGATTGGGAGCTCTCTTTTTTCTTTTGTTATATATCCTGAACACTTAAAATTATATATCCTGAACACTTAAAATTATATATCCTGAACACTTAAAAGTATATATCCTGAACACTTAAAATTATATATCCTGAACACTTAAAATAAAGGGTCTACAACAAGTGCATCCTCTTGGTGTTAACCATCGGAGCTGAAACCTGGAACTTAACCAGGATTTGATTCATTGATTTGTTTAGCGGCATATCAACACTTGATAGGTCATTTAATGCCGAAATCAGTTTATAATCCCCAAAATTGTGTCTTACGACTTTGGTAAACGGTTATTATTTTTCAATTAGTCTTGCGACTTTGGTGGCGCCTGTTTGGTGGGGGTCTTACCCCTCTGCAGGGCATGCAGTCAGCGTATTCTAGGCCCCAGCCAACAGGGCCGGCCTCATTTTTTCTTTTTTTTTTGGGGGGGGGGGGTCCTACCCCTCTGCAGAGGATACTGTCGGCGTATTCTATGCCCCAGCCGAGAGTGCCCTTAACCAGGAAAGTGACTCTCAAACCAAGAACCATGCAACCTACACAGGAAAAAATAATGCCAATAACACAGGAAGATTTCAAAACAGCACAATATAATAAAGAAAAAAGCTGTTGTCTGATAACAAGTATGCTCTTCCTCTTAGAATATATGTATACATTAAGATATTGCCTTTAAATAACCATCGGTGTCCACACCACATCAAAGATCCCAGATAACCTCTCCCAATTGTCTATCTTCCGCCGAGAAAACACTCTCCGTCGAGTTCAACCCGATAATCTTAAACAAAAACACCTTTGCCCTCACGTTGCTTTTCCTGCAAACCGTTTAACCTCAAAGCAATGAACCCTATAATTAAAAACAGTAAATACATCCTTTTCTGTTATCTGTTATGAATAAGATCAGAGGAAAGTTATATAGTAGAACCAAACGTATCAAGCACTGTGAAATCATTACAAATTACTTATATTAGATTAGGAGCGGTCTCATTTATTTTTGATACCCTTAACACTTATAGGTCGAGTAAACTTGCTATAGCTTTGATATTTTTGAAGTTTATAAGTCAGATTAAAACTAATGACGTTGTATCTTGTAGACCAGAGTAAAAGCCAAAAGAGTATCACTGAAAAATATTAGCAAGTAACTAAATAAAACGGTGCGGTATTTTCTGTCCCCAACGTACTAAATAATTATAGCTATTACATCTGTATCTTTGTTTACTAAATTATAGATGGAGTTCGTAGCTACATAAATATAAATAGAAGAAGTTAAGGACATTTTAGCAACTCGGCTGTTATTATCTTATCGATCGTGATAATAAGATAGACTTGGGGTCAGGTTTAGTCAGTCAGGGCAAAGTTAAGTTTTCATTGGAGGCTTTTAAAAAAATTTACATTCATTTAGCAAACAAAAATACGGTGAATTGTAATAGAACATTTTATTTTAGTGTGAAAAAAGTATACCATTTGTATATACAAGCTCAAATCTTAATCATATTTACACAATATCTCGGGCCTTAAACATTTGTGGTGTAATAAACATTATAATTCTTCTTAACCCATTTCTACTTGAAGGAATATTGTGTTGGATTCAGGGTAGGCAAATCGACACACAGTCACATGACTGCACCAGGATGTTCAGTAGATGTCACTTAGTACACTTCCTGAGTTGAAATCAAGGATAAAATATAATATTATATAAGAGATTGTGCAGATCAATTAAATTGCATGTGACACTAGTGTCACAGTGGGTTCTTATGGGTTAACATTGTTTACATTTGTTGATAGCACTACATATTCCGATGATCTATTCCAAAGTCCCACCACTCTATTGCTAAAGTTAATTTTCTGATACTCAATCTACTACTACCGTATATTCTAACCACCTTCTAGTAAATAATACATCAGGGTTTACTAATTACAAACCACGCATAATCTTAAACATTTCTATTAAGTCTCCACGGTTTCTCCTGTTTTCTAACTTAATAGCCACAATTATTTAGTGTGGTAGGGACTAATCAAGAAGACCCAAACTCTGGTATTCATGATAACCGGACTTACCTCATTAATCTGTCAGATCAGTTTGCTAACTATCGCATAACGACAGACGATCTAAGATTTACAAAATAAGTTTAGTCGTGTCCAGGCGCCCAAATAATGAGGGGCCCAGCGATGATCGAAATCATTAGTCCAGCGAATAGTTTGTGATACTAGCTGCCAAACAACCACTTAACAGCAGGCACCGTAGGTATTGACAACATTTAGCTTAGACAAAAGAACATCTCAATGCCCATTGAGGTTGAAATCATTACACCAACATTGGTTGAACTAGACATGTTTTCCCCACTGGTGCCAGATGTCAATGTTTTATACACATAATAAGAAAAATGGATCTCGAATGCAGATTCTTTTAGACAGACAGGCAGACTGGGAAGCCCTCATCACTTGGGAGATTGACGTAACATAATCTTCTTGCCTATCAGATTTGCCCTATTTGGCCTTATACTAGGGTAAGCTTAGCAAATATCATAAAAGAAGATGTCTATGGAAATGTTATAGACAGCAAAACACCCGGATGGATTAAGCCGAAATTTGGCACACGTATGTTTTCTGATCCCAGGTGTGTAAGAATCAGATTGGGATCGCTCCAAATTGTTACTGAAAACAAAAACTACAGGTCTGGTTAGTCACTCAATAGAAACCGTCACATGACCAATTTCTTTTCGCAGCATGCCGTGTTGGGGCAATCAATTAAGAAAGTGTTCAAAAACAAAACCATCGTTTTTCTAGGAATAATGAGTAAATTTTTAAGTGTTCAACCATCTAGCTCCATTGATGCGGCCTGTACGGGTGATGTAAACATACCCAGCCAGCCTGACCAACTTGAAAACTTTGAAACACCTATATTGACAGGTTTGGTTAACGGTTTCTAACCTGTTATTACTGGTACCCTTCGAATAAATGCAGTTATTTGCCCTTGATTTTAGTCGCTAGAGTATTCCTTTTTAGAACTGATAGTTTTCGATCCCAGAATCATTAGTAATGGTTTTTGTACTAATGTTAGTCGTAAATGAATGTAATGGCAAAGGTCGTGACGCAAACAACTAGAAAAATTCAAATGATACCTTTAAATTACAATATAATGCATACAGATTAAATCTATTTACATTTATATAGTTTCATAAGGTTGAAGTGAACATTCCGTAAGAAAACAATATATTCAAAACGTTGAAGAACTACAACAAAAGATTGTCTGTAGTTCTGAGAAGGGTCATTACTATTCAAATGGTTCTTCAGTCGATTGAACGGGGACCATCTTCCTCTCTGGGAGGAAGTCCCGATTATTGACAGAGAACGATATTGGAATCAGAGAAAAATCAAATGCATTAGCCAGACAAGTGCGGATTTCAACCCGATGTGGCTTCCACTTCTGAACAGACCTAAACCCAACAAGACAAAGACACAGAAACACCCGGGCCCTGTACTATAATGGTTATCCTCTTTAAACATAACTCCTGTTTAACCAATCACACTCGGGTTTTACACCTGAAGAAGGCCGAAGAATTGATCGACCGAAACACAAACAACAATAAGGAGTTCACATGTCCGAAGAACCATTTGAATACATCAACATTATGTTCATCTTACAGTTAAGCTTTAACGTTATATTAATTGTTATACATGGGTTATTTATCAATCAGTCTTATCAGAGAATGACATGTGATTAATATAGATTTAAATTCCTTACATGTATCATTTCTTACATTATATGAATACTAATAAGAAAATTGTTTCATAATGTTTTTCTATATTGAATTACATTAGCGTGTAGCTGAAACACTGAACAACATTTTTATATTCAGTAATTTTGACGTCGCCCCGATCGGTCAGCACCCCTAGTAACGTCACTGAATGGACTTACCCCACTCGGGGGAGAAGGCAACCGTCGGTAACTTAGTAACCAGAGTAAATAAATCACGCCGTATAGAGGAATCGTATCCCTCAAAGCTGAGAAAAGTTCGATTCTAAACGTAATATGAATACAAGGCAGTAAACTGGATATACACTAGCTTGGAAAAACGTATTCTAGAGAAAAGTCTAAGTGGACCTGGTAAGTTAACTACCTATTTCCATTTTATTGTTACGAAGGCCAGACTAATTGTGATGTTATAGTGAAAGGATTTTTATAAGAATGCATGGGTAACGAGTGGAGCTAGTTACGGATAAGATAGTCAAGGAACGACCACAAACTCCCCACTCCCCAAATGATCTTTGTGCAGAAATTTTATTATATGATAATAAAATAAATAAAACCTGGAAATAACTTGCTTTGCACTCAGATCTTTACAGTGGATGTTTCTGTGAAGTGACAGATTTAATAGCGAAGGGGTTCTTAATCTTTTTCATGGTTAGCATCCTTTCGTGATTCCAAAATCTTTCTAGCATCCCTCAATGTTAAGGCTGGAAATTTAGGTTAAGATTCGTTTTGTTTTTTAACCTTGCAGTCCTCCTAGAAGTTTATTTTTCAAATTCAAGATGATAGTTACATTGTAAATAGATCCCCCCCCCCGTAAAACCTTTATTTGTTTGTTTTTTTCTAAAAGCTAACAGATTTTCGGATGGTTGTAGATTCCATTGGATTGAAAGCAACTGAACTTGAATTTACAGGAAAACTGCGAGGATGAAAAATACAACTCCTAACCAAAATTTAAATTTAAAAAAGTAAACTTTGGAAAAGTTAATATTATATTAAAAAGTGTAAATAACAATATACTCATTCATCAGATGTCAAAATTAAAATACTGTATCAAGATATTTCCGTGCAGCTAACTATTAGGACACCTGTATCTCCATTGTCGTTGCTACTTTCATAATAGCGTTGACGTAGCACAGTAGGTACGGTTTTATATTATCAGCGCTACAATTGAATACGTGATTAATATAGCGGTTAACTCCCTCAGAAATAGCGCCATAGTTGGGATTATTTCTGCCAAGTACAGATATCGACATCTAGCCTTACGACTCTTCCTAACTATTAACTATTGTATGTGGACTGCATTCTGCTCAGTATGAATCTGTCTCGAAGAAGAGTCCAAACTCGAATAACTTGTGGCTCCGATTCTACCAAGAAACACCAAATATTAGGCCTGCAATATTTAGTTCTGTAATCAGACAGCATTGGCCTCCCGTGGTCAGTATCTACTGTGCATGTATTGTAGTATTGTTAACCAGCAACAATTCACGCTTTCTCGATCCAGCCACAACTTTCCCAGTCCAGGAGACGGGATTTATTGACAATACTCAATGACTGTTGTTACCAACATCAGCCACCCAATTCTGCTGTTGCTTCTGCCGACTAAAGCATCCATTCTAAAAATAAACACGCTTAGAATGTTCTCATCAAGTTATCAGAAATAAAAAGATCGCAGAAAATGGTTATTAATATATTAATAGAATTATGAATATTATACAGATTTGAGTACGGCTGAAGGTCAAATGAACGTAGGAATGATTGCATTCTGTTAACTGAGGAGAGACGACTTGCCAACATTCGAAATCCTTGCTTTTACCTGGACTTGAACGCCGTTAGGAAATGCATAACTATTTCAGCCACGAAACAGACCGTAATATGAATTTCCCTTCTCTCTAACTACTGGGAGCCACCGTGGGGTAATGGTCTTGCAGATGACTACGTCTGAGTCGATAGTTCCATTCCCATTGGGTGCCACATAGTTTGGGCACAAGGCCAAAACTAAGCTAAGCTAAGTAAATAAGTCTTATCCCTGGCCCGTTCCGCTCTGTTTAAAGGAGATGAATTTAGTCGGCACGACAGTCACTTTCAGCTGAATTTGGCATGAAGACTGCACTAGGATATTTTTGGGTCACCTATCGTAGCACTGTTCGATTCACATTGGGTAACCTTCACTTGTTGTTTTGTGTTAGATTAGGCTAAACTCGGTCAATCCACACACATAATAATTAGCAATATGCAGATGTCTTCAGTCACTCTAAGGGAAGCAACTGACGTAGTAAAATAACATTTCATTCGTGTTCTAATGACGTAATAAGAATAATATAGAAAAAGTAATAAAAATCCATGTGTGGTCAACAGAGCACTATTCTTCAAGCTCACAGAAATGCACATCTCTATTATCCACGTATATAAACAGCAATGCATATATGCCGTCATTTTTTACGGCACGGGTAAACTAGTCTAGCGAACCCTCGTTAAAACGACTAATATAAGGGGGGTTGTCCGTTTAAGTCGATTGTCCGAGTTAACCGATGGTAGGTGTTAATACTGTATACGTATACAGTATTGGAAAGTATATATACACTGTACACGATACAGCATATACATGTTATGAAATTATTTAACATATAACGCGGTTCATGTCTAATTAAGATCTGACTCCTGAAAATCTCTAAACTGTTAGAAGTTTGCTTACTTCTAAATGTAGAAAAGTAATTGTAGTAGTACATTTGAAGTGGTCCAGTTACGAGACTATGCTATGGTAATCTTACAAAATACCTTTCTCATAAGAAAATACATCCCGAAAATTCTATTGAACTCGGCCCATCAGTATAGTTTGGGTGAAATTTTAAAATGTGTGAAAATTGGGCAAAGGATTCCGAATGCAAATTCTACTAGTTAAACCTTCACCGATTCGCGGGTGTCAACAAGTTTTCAAACCCGATTATCTCCGGTTTTATATTGTCTACAGAAATAACCGTTAGTTGATAACACAACCTTACAAAATATTATGACCTGGCTGTTGTTTTCATTCTGATACCAGTTTTTAAACTATTTTTTGGTGCTGATGTTTAAAAATCGCATCAGTTCTTGCCCATCAGGTCAAGGTTTTTTTTCTATAGCATATCAGCATTTTTACTAAAAATTGGTAATTTTGTCGTTATTTAAAGGCATTTTCACAAATTACCTAAAACAACAATATCACACCTGGCTTACACCCATTAGATAATGATTTATATGTAAAATAATGTGTTTTAGCTCACATTTGGAACAAACACTTTTTTAAAAATGCAATTAACATTAAAAAATTGGCTGAAAAATTGAAAAAAATATTGTAAGGGGGCGGGCAAAAATAAATCTGTATTTTCGAAAAAAATATTGGCTCTAAAGACTAGAGACTTCATGTAAGAAAATTGTGGGTGGATTACTAATTGAAATAATGGAATAATCATGTACGTTTTATCAATATTAAATTGAACACCAGTAATTATTCCAGTTAGTAACCCATCAAGACTGGCAACATGTTGTGTATCTAGTCTTCAGGAACAAAGACTTTTATAAAAAAATGTAAACCTTTTTGACCCCATGTTTTTGTTAGTTTGGTTCATCTTTTTCGTTTTTACTGCCTCGATGCTGACCATTTTTACATATTGAAAACATAGTTTAAAACAGGCATCAGAATGAAAACGGTGAGGTCATAACATTTTGTAGGCCTGTAATTTTCGACAACTTTTCTTTTATTAATAACAAGATTGTTACGGACGGTCACTCTCTTAACTCAGATGTCGTCCGTTTTAACAAGGGTTCACTGTACTCACAATAATAGATAATAATAGACTTTCATAGAGGTTCTCTCTGGGTTAAGAAATCGGTGAGTCATTAGAAGAATTCTGACAATAATACAGATAAAAAGAAAATATTTCTATTTGTGAAAAACCTTTTTTCCGCTTCTGTTGTCTTTATTTATTTCTCTGTTGGGTTTCTCGGCATTGACTTTATCTCGTTAGAAATCTTTGCTTTTCCTCTTGTTTGTTTTTGAATAAGCAATTTCCAGCTTCTGTTCCGTGGTTTTGCCCTTTCTCCACTCTCTAAATGATCGTTCGACAGATGGTCGCCAAAACTGCATGTAACTTAACTGACTGGAAAGTGATCTAACGAATTCGTAAAATCTGAGTTTATTTTACGGCACGGTAACACCAGGTCCCTTTCTTTCATCCTCACTAAATAGCCAAAACCCTAGCAAAAACAAAGGAAATAAATCCTTGTTTTGGGAGTTCCTCAAAAGATAATTTAGGCGAGGCCTTCCAAAACTTTTCGAATCGCGACCCCCTTTTTGTTAAAAGAAATTTGTCGCGACCCTCATCAGTTTTTCACAGGGGATCTTTTTCGATTTTGTCCTAACCCACTAAATGGGATAGTACCCAGAAGTTTATTTCGTCTGGGGCGCGATTAGTGTTGTCAAATGTACGATTGCAAGGTTTTATTTGTTTGCAAGACAAACTGCAATAACCAGCAAATAATGATCCTAAAGCTAAAATATAAAAAAAACATTTTTAAAAAAAAGAAATATTTTCTCAAGTGCACTGGCAACCCCCACTTTGGGAAGGCCTGTTTTAGGGGAAGACTATAAAACCTTATGCTCTGCACACAATCCAAATACTTGTTTTCTCCATTAAAAAGCATGGAAGCCTAACAAGGTTGGGAGGAAGTTATAAAAGCAACGTGAAAATAAACCGCCTAACAAGTCTGCTTGAGTCGAAATGGCAGACTTATAAAGAGCGCCCTTACGCTGGCTCCACAGATCACATTCACTTGGCCCATTCGATAAGTGAATTAGACTTAGAGGTCAAAAGCACCTTAAGTGCGTCACTCACTTCACCCTGCACTATTTTATCCACAGCAGAGACAAGATGGATTCATGCTTTTTCCGAGGGCATTAGAGCGAAGTGAACACAAACTCTCTCAGCCGGAGTTAACCGCTCCGCCACTTCGCTCCACCATTGGGAGGAAGTGATAAAAACAGCGTGGGAATCAACCGAATAACAACGCCGCATGTGTCCAACTGGCATACTTGTAAAATACCTCTCTCGAATCTTAGTGAACACATGATATACGTCAGATCTCATTGTGAGTTCAATGCCTGGATAGGCTTTGAGGGGATTCTTTTCATTCTGATGTCTAATTCTGTCCTACGTACGACATCCGCAAGACTTGTTTTCTCTTTTAGGGAAACGGTATGCAGTACACGGTGGTGCCGGTGGCAAATGGAATCAGCGAGTCGTGTTCAAACTCCGGCTGAGACAACCTGCGTTCACTTCGCACTAATCTCCTTGGGAAAGGCATGAATCTCTTCCTTAAGTAAGAATAATAAGGATGTAAAACATAATAATTAAATGTTTGTCGTATTTTAATTTAATCAAATGGGTTTTGTCTTACCTTCCTTTTAAACTGGGGATGGTTGTCCTAGGGTTTTATTTTATTTATAATAGTAACTCCTTTGTAGTAGTGAAAGCAAGTAGTTTCTTTTTTCAAACATCTCATAGAAATTCACATAGTGGAGCAGCTTAGTCAAATAATTGTGTATTTTGTGATAAAAGCGTATAATTTGGTACACTTATAGCCAAAGGCATTCCATGAAAATGTGGATATTGAGCCATCATTAATTTCCAATATGTCGCCCATGGCAGCCATTTTAAATTTTTCGGCTAAGCAGCCTCACTAATATGCCCGTAACTATTTCCACGGGTTATACATAGTGTTTTATATTTGTTGCACTATATATATGACGAATGTAATTTCGGTACAACTGTTCATGAAGGACTTAGTGAGGAATAAACTCACTAAGAATTGTTTGTAAAACCATCACCCTAATCATCACACTATGAAACGTTTCCTTATATCATAAAAACGTATTTACTAAGTATGAACAAAACCGAAAACAAATTTCAAGCGTGTAAGCTACATGCAGTACACATATATTTGAGTGGAAAACATAAACAAGATTAAAATGCACAACAGCTGTGCCGTGCAATAAAGGCATGTTATCGCCTGCAGCTCCCATAATTTGAAATAGCAGTCAATTTACATAAACAAAAAACAGAATAAAATATATTAAAAATAAAGATGGTAAATACTTTTTCATCATTTCAGTATATTTAATTATTCATCCTTGTTATAAAATAAAAGTTTCAGTCGAACCAAGACAGAATAACAAATGTGCATTTTAAAAAAAATTATGAGATATCGGAATAAATCGATAAAAATGATGAAAAATATTTTTAAATATATTGAGTGAAAGAAAATCAAAAGCCTGAATGATAATTAATCAAATAAAACTAATAAAAAATTCCGAGAAGAAAATTATTTTGCTTAATTTTCCTGATTTTTAATCCCAAAGTAAGAGTTTCGTTCCAGCAGTTCTTGGATATTATTCTAAAAAAGGTAAAGTGTGCAAAAATCAACGAAAGCATGATCATATACAATAGATAAATCATCAAAGTAATAAAATGCGGGGTAGGAATCATATGAAAATAAATTGTTCTTCTCTTTTTTTCAACTCGCCCTTTGATAAATAAGTATCGACAATTTTTAAAAATCGAATAATATGCTGATTTTAAACAAATTCTCACGTGTCGATTTTATGCTGACATTTTCGTCCATTTTGTTCATACCTAGTATTTACCCTATAGCACAGTTCCAGTTCCCACACATCCCTTACGACACTGGAACTCCTCCATTCCTTCCCCATATTAATGTGTCACCTAGTAATGTTTTCACCATTACACTTTCCATTATACATTCCTCCTATGATGGAAATCCCTTCCCTTATGCAATTCCTTCCCTGGGATCCAAGTGTCTCAATTTAGCCAATAACTGCTCTATACGAAAGCAGCGGGTTAAACACTTCAGTAGCGGAAACAAAGGACTAAAGATTCCAGACGTGTAAGATTTGTTATAACATTGTCACATAGAATGTTTTATTTTATTTAAAAAATCATTGTTATCATCACATCAAATTGAATCTCATCATGCAATCCCAAACTTCTCTGAGGGATGGGAGGAAAAGCCATAAAAGTATATTCTGAAAATATAATAAACTAATAAGAATAAAATAATAAACAACGCTTTAAATAAGTAAATGAGAGTTGAAAAGTGGAATGAGTTGAAAAGGAAGAATTAAGAGGGGTGGAAGTAGGAGTGAAGGAAAATAAAAGGGATTGAAAGAAGAGGGGGAGATTGAAGAAGAATAAAGAAGAAGAAGTTGTGTGTTGCTAATCTAAGATTTCTCTCTCTCTCTCTTTAT
>VCCN01001104.1:2009870-2025528 GCA_006491835.1 Architeuthis dux | reverse complement strand
TTTGGGGAATGGGAATTGTACATCAGAGGATTTCTCGTTCACCATTAGCGTTTTTAACAAAACGTTTAAACAAATACGGGAAAACAAAAAAAGTTTCTAGACTATATATATATATAGAGAGAGAGGGAGAGAGAGGGGAGGCGGAGAGCGATGAAGACGAAAGAAAGAATTAGAGAAGCAAGCTTGCTTGCTGGATATCAAGAGACAATGAGCGAAAGATTGCCTGTGTGTATAACGTATAGATAATACATGGCACCGAAGATTGGACGGGGTAAGGGAGAGAATGGGAAGATACAGTCAAATGATGAGAGACGACCAGAGTCATGAGATATTTGATAATCTTAGGGTGGCAACACCCGTCGAATTTCTATGGTTCCAGCTAGTTTAGATAATTAATTTTGTTTGTTTAGGCAAAAGGGGTTTATGTATAACTACTCGTAATTCTGATAGCGCTCACTGCAGACTAAGTGACAACCAGTCTCCTCAATACTTCAACACTCTCCTCAGTAATTTAGCAGATTAATGTAATGCAGTTTTTAATTCTTCCTTGGATTTTTAATTTTTCTTATATTTTCCAATGCTCTTTGAGACTCTTCTAAGATCTCCAATAATGATCACTACACCTGTCACCATCATGTCGGACAATTTTATTTTCAGATTTCTGGCAAAGACGAGATAATTTCCAAATTGTTCACACTCTATCTGTTTAACTATCTGGTATGCTGGAATGGAAATATTCACTATATTATATGTATTTTCATTGTTAACGATGACTAGATTTGGTCTGGAATGGATAATATATTAAAAGCTCTCAATTTTAATTTTCTTTTCTCTCTGACAGTTCTGGTTTGTACATATGCCATCAGTCTGCATGATCAAATCCTAGTCGTTAGCACAATTCTCAGTGGATCACTGTTCCTGTCCTGCCATATCTACTTGTGTAATCCATCTGAATTAATTTGCTGCATCCACTTATAAATATACATTGTACTTACATGTTCACGTCAGGTTCTGGCGTGTGTCGCTTGAGATTTATTCAAAATCATTTCAGGAGTCATTGGAATCCATTTATTCTATTTAATATTACAACAATAATTGTTTTGTAATCATTCCTTACTTAAAGGCCGGCTTCAGTGTAAAACCGCTTCCTGTTTATAGAATCTATATTTCCCTCTCAATCTGGAGATATCCAGCCCTTTCCTCATCTGTTTTTCTCCTCTCCTCCTCCTCACCATTTCCCACCTAATCTTCTGCCATTTTCTCATCTGTCTCTTTTTTTTCTCCTCACTGTTGACCTTTCCCATTAATTTATAAATCATTATTAAGGTATAAATTGAACATTGCTTTATTCTTCAAGTTACAGCATTTTAACGACATTGTGCTAATGAAAATCTCGCTACGATGTATCATTTATTGCTGTGTTACGGTAACAGATCCACGAACAAAAATCGGATTGTTATAATATAGATAGAAATCAGAACATTATCTGGGTGAGTGCACATTTATTATCAAGGTGGAACTTCGACTGAAAATCGCTATATTATTCAAATTAGAGCGTTTTAATGGTGTTGTGCAAGTCAAGATCTCGCTACGATGTGCCGTTTCTGGTGTGTTATGGTAACAAACCCACAACGAAAATCAGATCATAATTATGATGTTAATATTCGAATGTGTTATTGCTCTTGATAATATAAATTTTAGATGTTAAAAAGCACTCGATTCCTCTCACAGATCGATGAATGTATCGATGTAATTTATCAATCTCAACAAACTGTGTTGTTTTGTCAGTTGCTAAAGTTGCATTATTTAGTTTGATGGCATTTTGAATGTCTAACTTTTAAATGTGTCTGTTCCTCTTTTGCCACCGTTATCATCATCAAACAGTATCATTTTCGTGTTTGCAAATTTATTAGTCCGGGGCCAGCAGGGGTTATATATCTCGCCTTCATGAATTAAATACACAACTTTGCCTATAAAGTATACTTGACATTTCCTTGTAAAATCCTGAAATACCTATAAATCAAGGGTAACATAAAGTGAATCAGATATGTCAACTGGGAGACGAGATATGAAATTCTGTTTTTTTTGTGTGTGCTGGCGGCCATTTTGTATTATGCAAATGTGGTAGTTCTTCCCAACTTTCTTCTTGGGAACATCTTTTTTCTGGAAGAGGACATCCTAAGGAACATTTTGCTACACTAAATATAGAATCGAGGGGTGTGCACGGTAGCCCCTGCTGGCCTCCAGACTATATCATATTCATTGTCATTCTCTTATTTCATTATTTCTTCCGTGCTTTTTCCAGCGGGCCATATCTAATGCACAATAATCAACATCATCATGGTTGTTGTCAAAATCCAGTCAAAGACTGAATTTGTTTTTCAGCCAGAACAACAAGAACAATCCTCATCACATTGAGAATGGGATGATAGTTATTGTCAAAGTCTGGAGTCGACATTGTGTTTCTACCGTAACAAGAACAAAAACAAGAACCATCCGGGGCAGTAAAAATAAATATACCTGTACTGTGATTTGAAACCACGACCAACTGATTGGTAGACTGATCTCTTACCAACTGAGCTAATTTGACAAGTCTTACATATTTACAAAATGTATCTTATAGATACGCAAGGGCTTATTTCATTCTAATAGATATATAAATTCATACTAAAACAATATATAGTTTTTATGATTTTTAAAATGTATTACACATATAAATCATTATCTCATGGGTGTAAGCCATGTTTGATATTGTTGTTTTAAGTAAACGTACATGTAATTTGTGAAAATGCCTTTAAATAAAGACAAAGTTACCAACTTTTTAGTAAAAATGCTGATATGCTATAGAAAAAAACTTTACCTAATGGACAAAAATCGATGTGATTTTTTAAATCAGCACCAAAAAATAGTTTAAAACAGGTATCAGAATGAAGACAACAGTCAAGTCATACAATTTTGTAAGCAAAAGATGCGGTAATCATCATCAGTCAGAATAGAAGTATGTGGAGTTTGACCCTGCATCAGCAAGGCTTGTTATATGTTATGCCTTTATATGTTCACATGCGTCTTGTGGCTATCGCTGGTGATTAAGTGACAACAAGTCACCTCAAAGTTCTAGCAGGTTTCTGAGTATCTCCACAGACGGCAGCAACGCCGGTTTCAGAACAGTTTCAATTCTTCTCGAATTGCCATTTCATCTCCTCTCGGTTCTAGTGTCTTTGGTACCGTTCCAAGTACACAAACTATTATGGGCACGACCCTAATTTTCATGTTGCATAGTTTTCGCAGTTCCCGGGCAAGATTCTGGTATCTTTCCAACTTGTCGCTTCCTTTCGTTATAAAATTGTGGTCCGTTGGCACAAAAACACATACGATCCAGTCGAACCTCTTTGTTCATTGTTTAGGACTACAATGGATTCTGCTTAAGCCGAACACACCTGGACAATTAGTTTTGTTCCCTATAAGCGGTTCTTCTTAAACGGATTTACATTAAAAAAGGACAAAAACTCAACCAATTAGGTATGAACAAAAATGAAAAAAGATGCAAGCGTGTAAGCGACACCTGATTAAAAAAAATGTATGGAAGACAATGCAGTACACATATATTTGGGTGGAAAAATAAACAAGGTTAAAATGCACAACAGCTGCGCCGTGCAAAAAAGGCATGTTATCATCTGCATCTCCCATAATTTGAAATAGCAGTCGATTTACATAAACAAAAAAAAGAATAAGATATACGAAAAATACAGCCGGTAAATATTTTTTCATCATTTCGCTATATTTAATTATTCATCCCTGTTATATTTTCAGTCTAACCACAGTATAGAAAAAAAGAATATATACATAAAATCTTTTTTTTAAATATTGGAATAAATCGATAAAAATGATGAAACATCTTTTTAAAAATAAATATCGAGAGACACGTTTTTCAAACATCAAAAGCCTGAATTATATTTAATCGAATAAAACTAAAACAATTTTACTTACTTTTCCGTTTTTTAAAATCTCAAAGTAAGAGTTCCGTTCCAGCAGTTCCTGGATATTATTGCAAAAAAGGTAAACATAATTATTATCTCGAGGGATATATCTGTAAAATGTCTAATACTCAACGAAAGCATGATTATATAAAATAAATAAATCATCAAATTAATAAAAGGTGGGGGTATGAATCATATGAGAACAAATTCTTCTTCTCCGAAATTGGGAATGGACAATCTTTCTTTTTTAAATTCGTGCTTTAATAAATAAGTATCGAACTTTTTATTAAAATCGAATAATATGCTGATTTTTGCCAGATTTTTTAAATTTCTCATCTGTCGATTCCACGCTGAAAGTTTTGTCCATTTTGTTCATACCTACCATTTAGCATTTATTAATGGGTTTAAAAGAAAGCAATCTACTCATATAATGGACAGTGTGATTTTCTGGTTCTCTGGTCGAAACCATGGACTCTTCTACTTAAGTTAAGAAGTCTGCTGATATAAATATCTCATACTCACCATTTTTAAAACAATGACATTTTCAACTGAAGATACTTTAGAAGCTTTTCCCTTTTATTTAGTTAACCAAGCTTCCCTGTGCCAAAATGACGTGAATTCGAGTCTCACCGAGTGCTTATTTTTTACTTCCGATCCGCGCTGTCTATTAGACGGTTTGTGTTAAGTTGCGTTAACAAATTGTTAATAGTACCCATTTTACAGATATATCCCGATATTAGGAAAATAGTAAACATAAATTAATAATGATCATTCTGTAGTAGTAGTAGTAGTAGTAGTAGTAGTAGTAGTAGTAGTAGAAATTAAAATATATCCGTGAATTTTTTCATGGGAATTGACTAGTATTATATATTCACTTTACGCTTTAGGCACATTGGCAAGGTGCTATTCAGAATGTTGCCAATGTGCCTAAAGCGTAAAGTATACAACGGCTGCATAATATCAGCCATGACTTATGGTTGCGAAACCTAGAAATGAACCAAACGAGCTGAAAACTAACTAAAAATAGCACAGAGAGCCATGGAAAGAGCAATGCTGGGGATAACTCTATAGAAAAGGATCAACATGGATCAGAGAAAGGACTAGAGTGAAGAATATTATACAACTAATTAATGGGCAAAAATGGAGATGGGCTGGCAACCTAGCAAGAAGAGATGACAATAGATGGGGGAAAAGACTAACCGATCGGTGTCCATAAGACAGTAAACGAAGTATGAAAAGACCAGACACAAGATGGAGGGACGAGTTAGAAATGTGTGCAGGCAAGACGTGGCAGAGAGCACAAGATAGGTTGTTATGGAAGGAAATGGGAAAGGCCTTTGTCCAGCAGTGGACTTATGATGATGATATATTCACTAGTTTCATATCGTGGACAATAAATAAATAGTATTATCAGTAATGAGCGTAACACAATTATTGTTTACAATTATTTAATACAGTTTTCTCTGTCAAATTAAGACTCAAATTGGATTTATCAAGAAAATCAATCACAGACGTTGCAGAAAACTTTAAAAATGATTGGTCTGGCAGTGCTAGAAGGGTTAATACACCGATAGTCCTTATTGTAACTATATAGTAAAGAACGTTTGAACGGTCCTTGTAAAATACTATAAGCAAAGGGAATGTAATTTGAATGCAGGGGTTTGTGGTTATTAATAATTCAGAGTGAATAATCATTGAGTAAAGCAATGGTTACTGGTAATACATGATATCATTGTTTCGCTCCTGGTTGCTTCCCTTAGCTTCTTGTAACGAGAACCAACATGCATGTAATTTAAATAATCTTTAATACAGAGGTGTGTGGTGATTAATTAAATAATTTATGATTAGGGGTAGAGTTGTGGTTATCCATTAATTAGAGCAATGGTTCCCAACGGGGGGTGGGTAGTCCAAGAGGGGAATAAGGCTATTAGGTAAAAATAAAAGTCCAATCTAGAGATAGGTTTTTCTGCACTTCAATCTATCAAGTCGAAGGCTCTAAATAAGCTCCAAGTTAAGAATGATTTAAGACGTGCTCTCTCACTAATAGACCCACAAACAGAAAAACTAGTAGCAAGAAAATACAAGAACAGAGATCACATTGATGTGTATATCAGTTACGATAGCAGAATTCTTATTTATTTTGTAATAAATTGGAATTTCAAATGTGATTTTCTAATTGTTTTAGCTTGCTTTCTTTGAGTAACAAATACACAGCTGTACAATTATACAATTTAACTAAGTATGAATCTGTCTAATTATACTCAAAATAAAGTGATTACTACAAAGTATTCTTTGTTGCAACTTAATACATGTAGGGTAATAGAATGACTCGAAATGGTTGGGAACCACTGGACTAGAACAATTGTTACTGGTAATAAATGATATATGTGCTTCGTTTCTCGTTGCCTCACGTTACTACTCGTATTTTCCCACGGCCCACGTTGAAAAGGAAAAGTATTCCTGTCCATATTTCCCATCTGATATCGATAAGATATTATTAACAATCGAGACCGCCGAATCAGTATTCCGTTTATGAAGAGGCATTTATTGTTAGAATTCTAGTCAACCAAACAGAAAAACATATAGGCACTTCTCTTTGTCTCATTCCTTTCGAGGCTCTGAACAGCAAACGCCAAATGTTTTTCCTTTTTTTAGTAAGTAAAGATATAAATATATTTTCTTTATGTGTGCAAGCGATTTCTGATCGCTATACGGCAACGAGTACAATGGTTTTCGATATTCTTAGTTATAGCGAAAGGAGAAGAAAGAATAGACACACACACACAAAAGTAAAAGAATATCTGAAGAGTGTGGTTCCAAAACGCGATAAGCGCCATTTAAAAAATAAAATGGGTTTAATTAAATTATAAATCAAATTCTGGATTTTAATTTATCTTATTAAAAGCTTATAAACTGCATATAAACAAAAAGGTAATAACATTTTTAAAGATTCCAATCCGGAATTCGATTTTTAATTTAATTAAACTTATTTTATTTTTGAAACCACACTCTTCATTTGTTAGTCCAGAGTACTAATTGAAGTATAGATCAAAAGAAAGAAATACATTATTGTGTTAAAATCGGATTCGGGATTTCAATTTGTTTTATTATTTTATTACCACCTTTTTATTTATATGCAGTTTATAAGCTTTTAATAAGATAAATTAAAATCCGGAATTTGATTTATAATTTAATTAAACCCGTTTTTTTTATTTTTGAATGGCGCTTATCGCGTTTTGGAACCACACTCTTTATTTGTTAATCGACGTTCTCTTATGGAGATGCCCCACTTAATAGGGCAATTAAACATCCCAGTTGTATTCGCTCTGGATCTATAGAATAGTGTATTTCTTTCTTTTGATCTATACATCAATTAGTACTCCGGACGTTTAGCTGGGTCAGCTATTCAGCTGTTCGCTCTGAATACAGACACAGCGCGCACGTTTCTTTCTTCTTTTATATTCCAACATTATTTACAATGACAAAGACATTGTGTTTACGACAATCGATTCCTAAGCTGTTTCCGACATAGGTCGGTGATATTTGCCGTATATTCATCATCCACATCAGCATCATCATCAGCAGCAGCCGTTATAAGTTCACTGGTTTCCCATCTCCCTCCATGACGACCTATCTTGTGCTAACTGTTGCCAAGTCTTACCGGCAACATTTTCTATCTCGTCCTTCCATATTGTGTCTGGCCTTTTCCAGCTTCGTTTACTGGGCACCAATCGGTTAATCTCTCCCCCCATCTAGTGTCATCCCTTCTTGCTAGGTGGCCAGACCATCTACATTTTTGGTGCTTAATTAGTTATATAATATCTTTCACCCTAGTCCTCTCTCTGATCCATGTTGATCTTTTTCTATCTCTAGAGTTATCCCTAGCATTGCTCTTTCCATCTCTCTCTGCTATTCTGAGTTGGTTTTCGGCTCGTTTGGTTAGTTTCCATGTTTCGCATCCATAAGTCATTGCTGGTATTATGCAGCCGTTGTATACTTTACGCTTTAGGCACATTGGCAAGGTGCTCTTCAGAATGTCTCTATTCATACCAAATGATTTCCAACCTATCGTCATGCGTCGTTTTATTTCGGAGTCATGGTCTTTATATTAGATGTGCATAAGTCGATTTGTGTCTTTTTCTCTTCATCCTCGCTAAAAGCTAACATCCATAATTTTAAAGGCGAAAAAAGAAACAGAAGAAAAGATTAAGTTCCATTTTTCTTTTTCTTGCCGAGTCCCCACACTGAAAACGAAAACCGTAAACCCCGTGGGGCACGAACGAAATAAAGTTGACATATCAATTTCAACTGGTTATGAAAATGTTGATCTCGTGGCGACTAAAGGAAGATCCCCTCCCAAAATGCTGTGGCCTATGTTGCTAATCTTTCTTATTTCAAACTTTTGGCAGCATTAGCCTCTTTCTCGGGAAAAGCTGCAAGAATGTGACAAATGACTGATCTGGAATCCAACTAAAAAGACAGAACGTGAGGGAGAAATGTTTTGATTCTCCAAGATCAAATTGCTGTTAAAAATTGACGCCAAAATAATCACCATGACTTGAGTTTCTAGACGGTGAGAAAAAATGCAACTTAATCATTTTAGGCTTTCGTACTTGAATATCATGGATTCTAGCTTTACTTTACCATAAAAGTAATTTTTAATTTATAGGTATCCCAGCAATTTACATGGAAATTTCAGGTATAGGCCAACGTCTATGGATTGTGGATTTAATTCATGATGGAGATATATGCATATCGTTAGACAGAATTTTATCAGCTTTCCAGCAGTGTATCTTGTCAATTTGTATCGGGGGAGCGGATGCAGAGTAGGTCCTGATGACCCCCTGATTAATATACAAGACTGACTGTTCGGGAGAAAGATTGAGAGGTTGAAATGTTTTGATTCTTCAAGATCAAATTGCTGTTAGACATAGACTCCAAAATAATCAGCATGAATTGAGTTTCTAGACGGCGAGAAAAAGAAAATGCAACCTTATCATTTAAAAATATCTTTTTAAGGCTTCCGTACTTTAAAATTATGGTCGTTAGCTTTTAGTGGGGTCTAACGAAAAGAAAACCCCATCCAATTTAAGAATACTGGGGTGGAGGCAAACATTTGAGGGGCAGGAGTAGACGCGTTAGGTTGAAATAGGTACGCGATGGGAAGAGCTGGAAACAAGTATAATATAAACAAGCGTGGCTTTTTCAGGGTCAAACACCACTACTGAAACTTTTGTATCGTGTATATAATGAATACACTATTATACAAATATATATTTGTTTGTATAAATGTATTTAATTATTAGAACGAAATAAGCTCGTGTGTATCTGTATGGTCAATTCTCGTTAATATCTAAGATGTGTCAGTTTAGCTCAGTCAGTAGGACAGCCTCTTGACAATCAGTTGAATTTCAAATCACGATAGGGGAATGGGGATTTTACATATCGATTTAAACCGCTGATTTTGAAGAGAACTGTTCTTGTTACGGTAGGAAAACAAAGAAAACTCCAGACTTTGTACTGGAGTCTGACAATATTTACGAGATTCTCACAAAGACATCAAATATCTATCAATTAGTAATGAAGTAATGTGCAGTGTCTTCAGAATACTAAACTCGTCAACTTCAGGATACAACTTTAGTATACAACGTTCGTTCAAAGGTTTGTGGACGTTATTCGCACAGGGAAGCTTATAATTTATGTATCAGAGTAACCACGCATCTCGGGGGAAATAATTAAAATCTCTCAATAATGTATCACCTAATATTATAATCCTCACCAACCTCATATAATTGAGAGTAAATGTACGATGCACCACTAAACAATGCGTATAGCCACTGTAGCCAGAGAAGACCTGCAATCTGAAAGAGGCCAAATCTATAGTAGTTTATTATCCTGATGTGTTTTTCTATTAAAAAGGAACTGTATTTGGTCTATTGACGATAGGTGTGAATTACAGAGGAACCTGTTTATAATAATCATGGATAATTCTTATCAAATGATTATTACTATCAAAGTCAGTTGGTTCCAAACACTATTTAAAATGAAGTAGACATTATTAAACTTTAGACATTATTATACTATAATCAAATATCTGTATAAGGTAAAGTTGTTTATAACAATGAATGTAAAACAGGATTTCTCAACCTAGGCGATATGGTGATTTCAACTTTTTGGTGGGCGGTGAGGAACTGCGCAGAGAATGGGTGGGAGTATTAAAGTCTGTAATTGACAACAACAAATGAGTTAACGGCAGCATTTTGGTTTATTAATTTACCAAGCAGCACTGTGATGTTATTACATTATGTAGGTGCGTAGAGAAATGTGTAAATGTTTAGGTAAGTGTGCATACGTCTGCACTACACTCTCTGTATGTAGGTACGTAGTACATATATATGTTACTACTTTACATTACTTTCATTAAAGAATCTTGTAACGCCAAAGCTGTTCATTGTTATTGTTTTGTAAGAGTTAAACATGTTTTTTTGTATCCTTTTGAATATTTACTATACAGGTGGGCGGTGGAACAATTTCCCATGTAAAAGTGGCCGGTGACACCAAAAAGGTTTGGAACCCTTTATATTCTTTGCTTAATGTTATCAGCCAGTTAATGTTATCTAAAATATCCTCTTCAAAATTAATCACAATGTGTATTTGTTCTCCCTCAAAACTAAATGTCGGTTTTAATGGTCGGGTCTATTGAGGGTCCCAACACGCGTGTATGTGGTTAGTGGCAAAATAGCCCCGTCCAAACCAACTACAGGTGTCAGAACGTACGCTTGACCATGACCCATTAGTGCAATGGGGAGGTGCTGCCTGTGAGGCTAATTCCCAGTAACCAGGATTTATCGTTTTGTACAGGGGGACCCCGGAAACTTGAGAAGAAAGTTGATCTATACATCATGTCGGTTAACATACGAAAAATGTATTTCATTTGAAGACAAACTGTTTGGTACACTTAATTTACCCTCTCTTTTTCTTTTATAAATAACTTTTAGTCCTCTGCTTTAAATAAGTCATTAATTAAAATTCCGTCATTAGAGATACTCGCTTAAAAGCCAACATCGGTGGCCTTTAAGCTCGATGCTAAGTCACTCCCTATTTATAGAATGTATATTATAATCATTAACTTATTCCTCTTATTTTCTTATAAAGGACTGTAAGTAGCAGTTTTAATACCTGCAGTTATCTCCCTTGAACATACATGTTTTTGTCAGTTTATACTTATTTAAATTAATGGCTCGATTGGACTGGAAAATGCTCTATTCTCCAAGGTAGGGCATATTCATATTGCACTAAAGGAATGGTGCACCATTATGTGCAGATTTGGTTGTGTTAGGGTAACAAACCCTCAAACCTACAGTAATTGCATCATTTTAAGTTAAACAAGTTAATACCCGCGAAAAGAAAATCACATTGTTCATTATTAGAGTAGCTTTCTGAAGTTGGTCTTACAAGGGAGCACCATTGTAGGTTACTCAGTGAGGATCGAACTCTTCACATATGCGAATTGGTTTGCAAGACTAATTTACTAACCATCACACTGCGACGAGCGTTAATCTTTCTTCACTTATATTGGAGATGCAAGTGTTGCCTTATTCACCTTTCCTTGTTTATACCATTCAAATAAATCCTCGTGAAAGAAACACAATACTGTCCTCAAGTCATGTCTAGTCCAGATGATACGTCATAGTTGAAGTACATACTAGCAGCTGGTGAACTTCTAAAGACATAAGGGAGAAAATATCGCTGTTTGACAGAAAGGAAAACGTTGCTAAGACAAATGCGAACATATGCCACTGATTGTTTATAACTTTCTACATACTTATATCCTGCTGTTAAAGGGGTTTTCTTTCTCATGTTTGAATAAGCTCAGTGCAAACGTATCAAGAATATTTTACTTCAATGGTTATTTCCAGTGAAAGAAATTACGGATATGTTTTAATTTTCATGAGATGAATTTTATGAAAAGAAACAAATAAGTTACACTCTTTATAATAGAATAGATGATTACTTACCTTAAGCTTTAGAAGGTTTTCTCCTTTTCTGTGTGCTTCACTTATACCTACGATGTACCAGCTGATGTTATCTAATTCCATTAACAGTTAATCTAGTCTGTGGTCTTCAGCTATGCTGCGAGCATTGTACATGTAAATCTTCATGTTGTATAATTTGTTAATGTCAAAACTTTGTCTGCTCGCATTCGAAGGCACATTGCCCGCAGGCACACGAAGCAACAAAAATGGAGAAGGGATGGACACCTAGCAAGAAGAATGTGACAATAGATGGAGCAAAGTACTAACCGACTGGTGCCCATGGGACAGTAAACGCATTAGGAAAAGCCAGACACTAGATGGAGGAATGAGATAGAAAGGTTTGACGGTAAGACATGTTAGAGATTAGCATAATCGAGGTCGTCATGGCAGGAGATGGGAAAGGCCTTTGACCAACAGTGGACTCTTAATGGCTCCTGCTGCTGATGATGATGATGATGATGATAATGAAGAAGAATAGGAAACTTTTGGTTTCGTGAAATCCCTGAATAATTCAGTAATTTCATGAAATCCTTAGTTTCATAATACGTGTAGTAATGGTTAATCTAATGATGTTGACCATTACTACGGTAATGAGTTCGCTCCTCACCGAGTGACCCACTACTGTGGTATTTTGTCAAACTAAGCTAAACTTAGTAAATACCAAGTATAGTCTGCTTCAGTATTTACAGTGTATATGCAACTTAGTTTCACACAAGACCACATTAGTGGAGCACTCAGTGAGGATAGATCTCATTACAGTATTAATGGCGAGCATCACAAGCTTGTTTACCATTACAACACTGTTACTGAAACATTGTGCGTGTGAGTGTGTGTGTGTGTGAACACGTGTCTTTTAGTCTACGCTGTGCTCCAATGATCGTTTAGAGATGATTTGTATACATTTCACATATATTTACGAAGTGTCAGGTGGCTGTGCGAGTATTACCAGAGGTATCCTTGAAGACACAAGCATAGCTGCATATGGTTCATTAATATGCATTGATTCTTTAATCAATGCAATTATATTTGTCAGTAATTACTAGTAATCGTGACAACCAGTCATTGTATCGAAGAAAAGTTGCCTGGCCTAAAATAAAAATAATTCATTAGAAAACTCTGATATTTAGAAATAAATATCTATGATATAATCTTCACAGAATTAACGCGGAAATACTATTATAAGTCCATAACGAGCTCGGCACTTACCGGCAATTCTTTCTATCTCATTCCTCCATCTTGTGTCTGGTCATTTCTTACTGCGTTTACTGTCCCATGGGCATCAACCGGTTAGTCTCTTGCTCCATTTATCATCGTCTCTTCTTGCTAGGTGACCAGCCCATCTACATTTGTGTTGCTTAATTATTTGTATAATATCCTTCACTCTAGTCTTCCCTCTGATCCATGTTCATATTTTTCTCTAGTTATCCCTAGCATTGCTCTTTCCATGGCTCTCTGTGCGATTCTATGTTGGTTCTGCGTTTTGTTAATTTCCATGTTTCGCATCCGTAAGTCATACTAGTATAACGCATCCATTGTATACTTTACGCTTTAAGCAAGGTGCTCTTCAATGTGTCTCTATTCGTACCAAATACTTTCCAACCAATCGTAATACAGTAGTTAAATATTAAAATATATCAGCTGTCTATTGATTACTGAAGTGTTTTTATTATACAGTGTTCCTTCGCTATCCGAAAGTAGGCAGTTCCTATTAAAAAGAAAACTTTCGTGAGCCGAATGGCGTAAAGCGAAGTAGCAATTACCATTCATTCATATGGGTACAATCTTTGAGCGCTACCAGATCTCAAACATGGTGATGATCGTAAGTTAGCCCGAGTTGATGGCAGTTGGGGGTGGGGAAAGGTACAGGATACTGGGAAGTAGGAGACATGGGAAGAGGGTGCACGCTGTCTATATAACGGCCCGCCTCAATATACTGTTTTCCTTTTTTCGTAAAAGCGAAAAAGAGGCATGAAACCAATTTTCGAAAAGCGGGAGATACCTGTATATCAAAATGATGTATCTTTTCATTGAAATGTTCTTTTATATGACACGTCGATGTTTAAGCTTACGGCAATGATAATTGTGGATTATCATTTCGCAAGGATTATCAGGAAGCAAACGTTACATTTCATGGAACACAAAATGGAATGAAGCCGTTGAAAATATTAGTGAGAATACTGTAATGTTTATTTATATATGTATGTTATGTTAAATCAATAAACATGCCGAAGCTAGCTTCCAGCAGCCAACCATTCCGTTTCCGGTTTCAGAAAGCGCGGACCGGAAGTAGGAACAGGGAAAGCGGCAGTTCTACACAGGCATAGTCCTGATCAACACGTGTCCATATTCTTTTCTTAACACGCTTAAACAAGGTTACGAATCAAACGCATTCTAATCTCACACAGCTACAACAGAAAGACTAACAAAGCGAACAAATACTAATTAGAGAATCATTCGCTACAATACATCATATGATTCATAATACGTATTGTTTCAGATGAAAAATACTTTGATAACTAGCCGAATACCCATCCTACGGACGGTTATTCGGATGGATAAAACTAAGACACTGGTTATCTGCCCGTATTTTTGGTTACATATCCTTACGTTAGCTCCATTATATTAAGGATTAGTAGTAGCACTAGTAAACTTGGCATATTCTAACCAAAGGAACGCTGCGCATTCTATGAGTGTTGATATTATTTTTGCTGTCTCATGGGGTTCAGCACAGTCTACATCACTTGAGCAAACATCAGTTTTGTCTAAATCACTTTGATCTAACATCACTTTTGTAACAACACTATCTCCAAAGGTTCTCAATGAATTTCAATGCCATTTTGCCGAACGGTTGGCCATGGGTTAAGGGAGAATTGGTGATTGCGAGATATGTTTAAAATAGATTTTGGGACGGATCCTGGAATTTCTTTCCTCTCAATCGAAAAAGAACCTTGGATCCACGCCAAAATTCCATCAATCGTTCATTAGGCAATGGCCCACCATTCGGTAAAATGTCATTGAAATTCTTTGAGAACTGTTGGATATATTGTGGGGACAAAGGTAATTTTAGCCCAAAGGGATTTAGACAACACTGATATTTGCTAAAGTGATGTAGAACAAAGTACCGTAACCCCTTAGGAGAGAGATAATGTACATAATTGTGTATGGTGTACAATAGGATAATTGTTATCCGACATAATGATGCTAGGAAAAGACAATGTTACTAGCTTCCAAAACAAGAGGTCACAAAAGTCCATAACCACAGCTAATATAAATCTTGCCCGGCCATCACACACACACACAAGACAGATATGCTCACCATCAAATAGATACCACAACCACAAACACACACACACACACACACACACACACTACCTACTCACAATTCAGATAGAAAACCTCGATGAATGCCGACACATCGTATCTCCGATTTACTTTTGAAAACAGCTGTATACAGTTAAAACATGTTACGGTAATTAATAATGTCTTGTAAATTATTCTGAGTGTCCACATTTTCTAGCATCATAATTGTGTATGCATACATACATGGATTTGTATCTATGCTAATTTTCTTCATGTATCATATATGTAACTCTCTATATATCTATATTTGTATTAGTATTTGTTTCTACCCATTTGTAGATTTTA
>VCCN01001104.1:1983879-1999446 GCA_006491835.1 Architeuthis dux | reverse complement strand
ATATATATATATCACCGCACGCGCATATGTGCAATCTATGTTTTCCATCTTTAGCTTTTCGAAGTAGAGGTTTCGTTGGCATTGAACTACTCTCTTTCGTGAAACTAACGGAAAGGAATTCCTGTTGGCACCTCGGTGTCTCAGCTGAAGATCCTGTTCCGAAAGAATCATTCTTCGATTGAGGCCAGAAGGTAACGAATTGAGGCTCTTAAACAGATCTCAGACCTGCAGACAGCGGCGCCGCAATAGTTGCTCGCATCTCCTTAAGTCATTCCTATACTACCAAGCAGCTGGAAAACGGTGATAGTATTATTATTATTAATAGTATTTGTATCAGTATTCACACAGGAATTCTGTTGCCGACTTTGTTGTGGGTCAATATTTGGTTAATGTTCCATAATTCCCAGCAATACTTTTAATGTGATGCCGATCACCGTGGCCCAGTGGTAGAGTGCTCACCTCCGGTACGGTAGGTCGTGGTTCAATACACCACCGAGTCATACTAAAGACTTCAAAAATCATACTCAATGCCTCTTTGCTACCTGAGAAAAAGCTCTTAAGTGGACCGGCCAATAACGTTTGGCTGTATAGCAGTACAAGTTTATACCTTTTGCTCCTATGATTCGGGACAACAACTCATTTGACGAGCATTATTATTGGATTATTCAACATACTTATTTTCATTGATATTTTATTTTTGAATAATATATATTGATATATAGTGAACATTGTATCTCAATTTAATGTTACGATATTGGAAAGGCAAATATGGGTGGCCATTCAACTATTGATGGTCAGGTATTATACTTACAAGGGTGCAAACAAATACCGAAGCATGACGCGTAGTTATTAGATTAATTCTGATCTGACAGTCTCTCTGTATGATGTTTGATCATTTGCGATTAATATTCACCACTGAATGAAGTGCATTGACAAGGAAGGTGATTATGTTGAAAAATATATATTTGTTTTGTAAAATGAATCCGGAGGTGCGGAGTGGCGCTGCGGTTATCTGCACGGAAAATGGAATTGGCACACCGAGTGGTTTATGTTCGCTTCGTACTAATGCCCTTTAGAAAGGCATGAATCCACTTCTCCCAGCTATGGGTAAATATCAGGACAGATGGAGCCCTTTAGTCCTGTAAGACAGCCCGAAATTTAGCTAGAATGTTGACAAAATCCCAGGAATTGGAAAATGGTGAGTTACGGTCGATCCGATTATTTCTTTACATTGTATATCTAAATAACAATTTGTCAACGTGAACAAATATTGAACGTTGGAACTGCTGAACCGATTAGAATGGAAATTGTTATACAGGTTCCTGGGCACCTAATTACTGAAAATATATAACGTTTTTAAATAAAAATAAATATCGGGGTTAACAGTTGTAATAAACAACTAATTGCCACATTCTCTATTTCAACCGATCTTTCCTCATTGGGCTTCAGACTTATTGATGTGCCTACGTGTTTGTGTTTAAACAGTTACGGCCAAATCTCATTGGATACACAGGTTTTTGTACGATCGCTGAAGTTTAGCAACGTCGAGCCTGGTCAGTGCCTAGATGGGTGACCCTAAGCAGCTGGGCGATGATGTTGATCGTCCTACGGAGGATACCGAGCCATACACTACGGTCATTAAGGCAAACCAAAGACCCCCTCCCTCTCTCCACACACCTAAATCCCCTGGCTGGCCTAGAAGCGAGCTACAAGAAATGAATGAATGGATGTGTTCAAACAGCCTTAATGGAACCGAAGCTGACCGTAATAGAAAAATGAACATGTGTTCGGTGATACAAATAAAATTAAAATATTTGGTTTCAAAATTGAACAATCAGAAATTGCAATTTCAAAAAAGTGTGAGAGGTCGATGAAAACGCAGAATCGTTGATTACGGTTTTCATGTTAAGTTGAGGGGGAATGACCCCAAAACCTTAAAACAAAATCGGAGCAAACTTCAATATATCGACTGAAATAATTTCAAGTTATTCCAGATCGATTTATTAAAAAAAAGAAAGATATGGGCTCCATTTGAATTGAATATTGAAGAAAAAGTCAGATCTATTGATGGAGGTCCCCATTAAATATGTTCAAAAGGTTTTGCATTGATTCGTTCTTTCATCGTAGCAGCACAACTGACCGTATGATGGATTTTGTACATTTGGAGCTCGATGCTTTAAAATCTTACAATTCTTTTCAAATAAATAGCGCATATTAATTTGAAATTGTGCTTTGTTTTTCGTTACAAATGATATCAACTGACGGAACCAGGCGACATCGTGTGTGGATATCTAGCAAGTGACGTTGCTCTCAAAAACGCAGTCAACACGAGTTCTCTCCATTGCATTTTCGAACATATATAGAAGGAGGGAGGGGAGACGAGAGGTGGTGGGAGTGTATCGGTTTGCCAGCCTGTCAGTCAGTGACGGCCATCGCTACTAGAGATTCTAGCGCATCTAGTAACAGTAAAGGAGCTTTAACACCCGAACATTAACACTTTCTACACATCAAAAATGTCACACTTTTAAAACGTCATCAAAAATGTCACACTTTCTACAAGTCATCAAAATGTCACACTTTCTACACGTTAAAAATATCACACGACAAATAAGAGCAACGTAAGAGACAGATACAAAGGAACTCTTTCAAGTCATGATTATTAAAAACTGTCATCAACACTGTCAACATAGTGTTTAACTTGGTCTGGCTGGCTGACTGTATGTAACACGTGTACATGCCGCACCAATGCAATAGAGGACTTACAATTTAAACATTTACTCCTTATTATGTCTAGAAATAAAACCTTTTTTGTTGTTTTTTAATTACATAGTAAAATAGTTGTTTTTTTGCGGGGATGTCAATTTACAATGTAAGATTTTGCTAAATTGGTCCCTTAGTTTGTGTCCGGTAGTATTCACGCTTGTTTATTTTTTTTATTCATACTTGTTTAGTGACCATTGCCCAACAAAAGGCGAGAGAAGTAACTTACTCATTGATCACCCCTTTTTCCAATTTCCATCCTCACACGGCATGCTGCCAACAGACGTTGGTCGCGTGAGGTTTCTATTGAGGGACTTTAATAATTTGCCGTACCAAGGTATGTAGTGGCTTTTGCTGGGGATCAGGTGAGAGAAGACCTCTTCAACAAGTCTCTTCACATCTCTGGCAATCTATTCATTATTAATTTCGAATTCAACAATCACAATTTTCTTTGCGGCTATGTTATTAGTAGCAGTAGTAATCGTCGAGTTTTCACACTAGTAGTGACTGGTGAGTTTTACGACACATCAAGTGACAGCACGTCTGCTCAGTACTTCAGCAGTCTCCTCAATATTCAAGCTAATGTTGGGAATGCTGTCGTCTGGATGGTCTCGATTCTTCCCTGGATTTCCAGTTCCCCCAACTGCTTTACTAGCTCCACTTTGTGGTCTGTTGGAACAGCGAAACCTGACATCTTCTTTTCTTCTTTATCGTGACAACTAGATCTGGTCTGGCTTCAATGATCCGTTTGGATCTCAAGGCCCCAGAGGATATTATGTTTCATTTTCTAGGACAGATTCTGGTCTGTGCAAATACCGTTGGTCTATATGGTTAAAACGCAGTTGCTTGCACAATTCCCAGTGGATCAGTCTACCCACCCAGCCATGTCTAATGTTGTACTCCTCCCGGGCAAATTTGCTGCATTCGCTTACAATGTGGTTGATTGTCTCATCTTTATCTCTGCATAGTCTATCTTTTTGTTGGTGTTGTTTTACTTAGATGACAAAGGCATTTCTTATCATCGTTTTGAATCAGAGAACAAGTTTTTTCCCCTCTAGTAATCCTTTCATTATTCATTTCGAATTCAATAGCATCTCAATTTTCCCTTTAATCTCTAACTCTTCCACTATCTTCACAAGGGTCAACACCTTCCCCAGCTTTTCAGCTTGCTTCTGATATTTCTCTTTCTCTCGTTCTCACCCAGTTTTTCCCTCTATTCTACTGGAACGGCTACATGCATTATTCGTCTTAATAGGGTTTGTTTGTTTATGCACAATAAGTTTATCTTGGCCTGGATGGAGCGATCCGACTGGAATTTCCACATATCTTTTTGTATTTGTTTGTCCTGAAAGAAAAGTCTGACTTGTTCCTATACCATTATTCTTCATGATCAAATTTAATTTTCCTGCGCAGTTCACTGTGAATCACTGTCCCTTCCAATGACCCCTCTAAAAGAATCCCTGGCCTGTGCTATGAGCAACTGAAGAAGTTACGCTTGTGACGATCATTGATTTTCTTTTGTCTTAAGTATTCGGAACAAGGACACTGATAACAAAAAGTGCATAATAAAAGAAATGATTCATTCGGTGTATTGGTTTTGTTTTATTAACTCATTCATTACCAAATACGAATTCGAGTTAGACAGCTTAGTGACAAAATGTACACATTATAAAGTTTACATAAACCTATAATCAAATGAAGCTACTTAGAACAAGAACGATAGGATTATTGCTTGTTTGGCCACATAGTTTTATTATTGACCTTTTGTTTTTATCTGAAACATTCAAATTTCCTGTGCGGTATTAACATTTTACTGCACGACATAATTTTATCTTGTGTGCGGCTGCGCAGCGGCGCAACTTAGTGGGAACACTGGTTGCATCTAATATCGACCTGATTCTCTAGACACACTTTGTTTAATTATTCGTATAATCCCATCCGGGTGTCTGGTTGTTGTTGTTAGACATCAAGTGACAGCCGGTTTCCGTAACCGTTCGACAATTCCCTTAACACTCTTTTAATCCTAACACTGTGAAGTTCCTGACCGTCTGAACCATTCCTCCAATCACTGTATACGCCAGGGTCTTTGGAGCAGGGTGTCCATAATGTTTTCTGCTTCCGATAATAAAGATTTGGTAGTGAAGGAAAACGTACATATTCTTAACAATCCCTAACACACGAATGATATCATACGACATAAATATACGTGAACAACAGATAAACAAACAATGTATTTTAATCCATTGTTTCCTGCTATTAGATTATGTTGGTACTGAAGCTACTCAATTTGGTCCCAAATCCATACAGAGTTGATCTTGTGTGGCAAAGGACATCTGGCAAACCTATTATGGAACTGTTCCAGGACAATAATTATTCCAAGTACAACTCTATATCTCATGTTCCAGAGTTTCTTCAATTCTCTAGTGCAGTTGTGTTTAACATTTTTACTAATGATGTACCGGAATATCAATCCGGTCGGATATCCGGCGCCGGATTAAACAGAGATGTAACAATTTCACCATGTGAATCCGGCGCCGGATATCCGACCGAATGATTAGTTTGAAATGGGTACTGCAAATATGTGATAACATATTTTTTAATATATTATCTTCATCATTATATCATGCAAAGACTTTAGAGAATTGCCTCCCAGTTAAGAACCAGTGCTCTAGTGATATGCCAGTACCTTTTTTCCGATTTGAAAAAAAAACAAAACTTCTTCCCATATTCTGCCGGAACAGCTACGCACTCATTCGGACAGAATCTCTTTTTCTTGTTATTATTGATAATAGTATATCACAATACCATACTTGGGTCAATGGGGGTTGGAAGACTGTGTTACGCCAATGTTTTAAGTGGGGAAGAATTGCTCACATGAAAGATCAGTTTTCTTGGGTAGTTAGCTTCGTCTGAATATCGAAATAACCTGTTTTTATTTACAAGGACAGTTTCTAGTTTTCGCTCAAATCCTTTGTTTGTAAGCTTGTGTTCTTGTCATTTGCATAATTCCCAGTGAATATTAATGCCTAACCAGTCGTGCCTGCCGTAATATTTCTTTCGGGTCGTATTGCGGCATTCACTTATGCTAGTGTTTCTCGTTTTGCCCCACTTCTCTACATATCTGTCGACTGCTATTCTCTTTGGATTGGGGTGGGCGTGGCCCTTATCCCTGGTTCGACAACCACTTACCCGCAATCCTACTGTTTTCAGCGGAACGTCATCGAGTATCATTTTAAAAGTATTTGATATGGCTCGACCAGAGATTGGTCCCTGGTTGATTACAGCACCTGGTATTCCAAGACAATCACCCATCTAGGTAATGACCTTAACTTCCTGATCTTACAAGAATATGTGTGTCTAATGCGATTTATCTGTACATGTTTGCAGTTCTGTACATTTTATCAAATAAAACGAGCTGAAAACCAACGAAGTAGGAAAACGAAGTAGGAAAAGACCAGACACAAGATGGAGGGACGAGATAGAAACGTTTGCCGGTAAGACGTGGTAGAGGTTAGCACAAGATAGGTCGTCATGGAAGGAGATGGGAAAGGCCTTTGTCCAGCAGTGGGCTAATAATGGCTGCTGTTGATGATGATACGAGACCTCTCTGGAAAATATTCAGCCACTTAGTATTAACGAAAGAATAGCATACCTAGGGCAATGACGTCATAGCCCCTTCAAATTATCCCCTTGGGACTTCACACAAATTCCATTTCGGGATAGCCATCAGCTGACTCGGTACGTTCTCCTTGATCTCATCCAAGGTCTGAAATCTCTTTGGTAAAAGTCAGAAATCACAGGGAGACAAATCAGGACTGGGAATCTGTAGGGGAATCTAGAGCAACATTCGAGCACATTTCAGCGATGTTTAATCGGCCCAAAAGAATGAGCATTTTCTTGCACGAAATTCGATATCTGGCGAAGAATGGATCAGCCTCCTTCCTAAGCTCTAGCAATGAGGTAACAGCGAATCGATCTTCAGTCTGTCTGCTCCAAATGCCAGGTATAGATTTTCAATAATCGATGGGGGGGGAGGTGATGAGCGTAATCGCATGCGTGGGTGGAGGGTGGCGTAGTGGGGTGGGGCGTCGCGGATGCTTGTTTGATATATTCTCAAAATGTTAGAAACCATCAATCAAAGCTGTCAACATAGGTTTCTTCAGTTGTTAAAGTTGGGCTGGCTGTGTATGTATCACGCGTACAGGCCACACTAATGGAGCTAGAGGGCTGAAAAGTTAAGCATTTATTCCTTATGTCTAGAAAAAAACATTTTTATTTTTTGAAAATCCCCCTCCAGTTAAATATAAGTTTATTGTGGGGGGAGGGATTCAATTTGCAATGCAAGTTTATACTAAATTGATCCCCAGTTTGTGTCTGGTAGCATTTACTGCCCAACAAAAGGCGAGAAAAGTAACTTATTTATCGATCACCCCTTTTCCCCCCACATTTATTTTATTGATCACCCCCAACACGGCATGCTGTCAAAAACATTGGCCACATGACTGTTTCTATTGAGAAACTAACCAGACCTATTTTTTCTGTTTGTTCTTTCGGGAATTGTTTTTCTTTTTCATCTTTTTATTTCTTTTTCATTTTTTGTCTGTTTTGCTGTCCCCCCCCCCACACCCGACACACACACCCCGCTGCCAAAATACATGCAAATACATGCACACATGCTGGATATGCTTGAAGCAACGTGCTTGGTTAGTCTCTGAATAGAAACCTTTCAGACAACTATTGTCTTTTAGCAGCAAACCGTGCTGGGGGTGATCAATAAACAACATTGGAAAAAGAGGTGATCAATGAATAAGTTACTACTCTCGCCTTTTATTGAGCAGTGATCACTAAGAAAGTCCGGATTTCCGTAGATCAAGCGTGAATGCTGCTGACGCAGAGGAAGGGACCAATTTAGCATATAGTGAACCCCCTGCTAAAAGCCTATTAAGGGGCTGGGGCATTTAAAATAAAAACAACATTTTCTCAAGACATAAGGATTACATGTTAAATTCAGCCATCTAGCTCCATTGGTGCGGCCTGTACGCGCAATACATACATAGCCAGCCAGCCAGCTTAAACAACTGAAGAAGCCTATGGTGACAGTTTTGGTTGATGATTTCTAATAGCCAAATACACCTTCAATGGAATTATGCATATATGCATAAAACATCGTGTTTTCTATCGCGTCTCATCGCCCCTCTTCGACCCTCTCTATAAGCGTTCTCTCATGACTATTTGTGGAGGCTTTCTCAACCACACACATAGCGCATGTATATCTATAAAGGTGGAGACGAGGTATGTCCGGAAATTATCCAACCACTTAATATTAATAAAATAATAGGCTACCTAGGGCAACGATTCCTTGGAGCTTCACACTTTTCAAAACAAACTGCACAGTCCTCTTTCGGGATCGCCATCATCCGCCTCGTTACATCATTCTTAATCTCGTCGGCGGTCTGGGAGATGCGATGTTTTGCAAAAAAAAAGAATCTCTGTACGAGACGTAAAGCATGGCTCGCCCAGTTATTTTGAGTGCTACGGTCATAGATTACACAAGCTCACAGGATGATGTCTCGCTGCTGACTGAGTAACCCATGGGGGGATGGTATGTTTCTGCATGCGCAGTAAGGTCCTGCCTGATTGTTTGCTAAGGTACTTCACGGCCGTGCCACGCAGCGGATCTCGAATATAAATGGCTGGATACTTCCCGTTAATTTCTCTATCTATTTTGATCTATTCTTTAATACACAGATATCCGATGCTTTGCGAATGTTCGCTTTATGCCATTTCGTTTTCACGAAAAACCTATATTAGTTCAGGTTTCTCCGCCAACCAAAATAGCATAAAGCTAAGAGGCAATTAGCAATGATTTATTAAAGAAAACACCTTATTTTATGACTACCAGCAAAGGTCGAGTTTCCTTGTCTTCTGTGGCTGACATATAATGCTTGAAATATGACAGTATGCTCATCTGCTTGTCCACACGTATGACAATATGACAGTATGCTTGTCCTCAAGTATGACAATATGGCAGTATGCTTGTCCTCACGTATGACAGTATGCTTGTCCTCACGTATGACAATATGACTACCTGCTTGTCCTAACATATGACAGTATGCTTGTCCTCACGTATGACAATATGACAGTATGCTTACCTGCTTGTCCTCACGTATGACAGTATGCTTACCTGCTTGTCCGCGCGTATGGCAGTATGACATTATGCTTACCTGCTTGCCCTCATGTATTTTCTTTCATTCAAATCTTTCTAGGCATCCAAAACATCCTGCAGACCTGCCCTCATCCACCTTTTAAAATTCAAATCATACCTATTCTGCAATCATTGTAGAACAGTCAATTTTAGTTCGTGTTAGGTCTGGGACCGCTCAGAGATTCATTGTATTCATTTCAGCTTACCAAAGGTTACCCAGGTACGCTCTACTTTCACATTGCGGGGGAAACCCGTATGCCCAAATAAGTTTTCCTTCAGCTGTGCATCTAACTTTCGATCGATATATCTAATTTTCATTTTAATTAAATTTGACTAGATTTTACCTTCATCTTAATTTAATTTTTTTTTATATACTGAAATTAACATGAAGGTAAAAACTAATTAAATTTAATTAAAATGTGTTACAATTACTTCATCTACTAATAATAAAATAATAAAGATTGATATCTAATTTTGTTCATAACAATATTATGTTGTTCATATTTAACTCTCTCTCTCTCTCTCTCATATATATATATATGAAGAGTGTGGTTCCAAAACCCGATGAGCGCCATTTAAAAATAGAATATGTTTAATTAAATTAAAAATCAAATTCTGGATTTGAATTTATCTTATTCCAACCTTATAAATACATAAAACATACATAAAATGGTTGTAATAAAATATTTTAATTCTTATGATTTTTAATTCCATTGAACACATTTTATTTTTGAATTACGCTTTTTAGCTTTTAGAGGGAAAGGCGTAAATAGAATTCAGAATTTATTTTGCAGTGACCTGTCATAGAGGCAGCGCACAACCGCTTTCTCTCTCTCATCCCCAGTCTTCTGTACTACCCACCACCCCAACGCCTGTAAACAGGTACCATCCCAGCTTCTCCCACTTTTATTTGTAAAAGGTGACGTGTATGTATATTTTTTATAAAATGATTTGTTTATTTGGTTTTCATCTCATTCGCTTGATACATTTGCATACAGCAATGGAACAGACTGTCAATCTGTAGCGGCTTGGTTTTAAGAGGTAGGAAAAGAAGCTTTACGCAAGAACAACAACATTATGCCATTGCAATCAGCAAGCATGATTTGTGGTTCTGGGTGCAAAATGATTTTTTAATAGAATTAAATTGTTAAATGAATGAAACCAAGTATTATTCTATCATGCTAAAATTTAGTCCATAATCGATAAAGGAAATTGAAAAGGCTAACTAACATTGCTATTCGGAAGAATTACCAAACTAGCTAGTTAAACAGCTCTAAACTAGATCAATAAACATTTTTGGAAAGAATGCAATCATAGGCAAGAAAAACTGTGTTTGTTCAAATACTTATGAGCAATAATCTTGATATAAACGATGATTTATTAATACACAAAGTATTGCTCATGTTTACATCTTAGCTCTTCGGAGTAATCTGGATTGAGCGCTCTTGTAAATAGAAAGACATATGAGTTTATATGCCTTAAAAATGATCTACAACCCGCCGCGGTGACTGGGGCGTTGGTAAGAAGTCGGACTGTTGGCCCAGAGGTCCGGTTTCAATCCTCGCTCGGGGCACCAAGGCACTTATAGTCAGTAGCCACACTGATGAGTCGTATGTGGATTTGACAATATATATAACTAGATTATATAAACCAAAAAACTATTTATTTCAATATAACACACGAATATATAAACCAAATAAACAAACATCTATATAACACATACATACTGTAATGTTCTTATGTATTTATATATTTAAAGTTTTCTTTTATATATTTAGCAACAACAAAACATTGCTAAATGCATGTCGTGTTGTGCCGATTGCAATACAATGTGGTTCTTTCTTGTGTAAAACAAAGCCATACGAGCACTTATAAGCCGTACTGTATACGTATACATACACAAAGCAGTAGGGGGTCATGTAGACGCAATAACGCAAGCCCTACACCGACCGCCCACCCGCCTGAATTTTCTGACTGTCCTGGCTGCAAATGACAAGAAATGAATGAATGAATATCCATCTTAATCTTTAGGTTTTCTTTTTTTATCACATCTTAACTCAGGCTATCAGTCTACGGCAGTGAACAAACAGTATGGATCAAAACAAAGAATAAGCTTCCAGTGAGACTCAAACCCATGTCCTTTTTGCCACGGGGAAGCCTGGTTACCCTCACCAGCTGCATTGCCATCTAAACTATGAAATCTTTGATGGCTTGCAGAAGCTCGAATCCAAACCTGAAATACACGGCCTGAGTTGAGTTGAGATACAAAAACCAACTCTGCATTTAAGATAACGGTAAATAGTCAAACATTCATATTAACGGATTACAATACTTCAGCTAATAACCACATATAAAACACACCACACCACACCAGCCACACCAGTGAATCACCGTAGACTATCCAGTAGTGTTGACACCCACAATTATAAAAGAATCTAAACTCTAGATTCTGTTTTTTTCTTTTTTTGGAAAAAAAAGCATTTCGCAATATTTCTGCAACCCATATAATCTTCATGGGACCCCCGGAAGTGTCCCAACCCCGACTTTGAGAATGCCTTGTTTACATCTAATAAAAAAAACAATACAAATTTACTGTCAACTTCAGGAGCAGTTCGAAAAAAGATTTGAATGTTTTACTATCATGGCGCCAATGATCACATTTATATTAAATCCTTTTACTTGCCACACAAATATAACATATAGCTACAGTCATTGAAAGACTCATTCAAGTAAAAACAAGATCTGTAACTAGAGATCTTGGAACTGTGGAATGACATTGTGCTAAAATCATTTGTAACAGACGAAAACTCAGCATACAAGATAAAATCACATTTCGGATCCACCTACCTTTGCGAATCACTATTTTCGACTATGAATATCAAAAAATCAAAATACAGATCTCGTCTTACCGATTCATCAGGGCCGTAACGGGCGGGGGTGGGGCGAAACTCTTTGCCAAAAAGTATATTTTATATTCACAGACTGCTACAATTTTCCAAGGCTTCGCCCATTGGGCGGATTACAAACCCCGCCCCCAGCTGCATTTGGTTTTGTTACCAGTTGGCCCCCAAACATTTTCCCTTGTTACGGCACTGTTTATGCATTATTCCACAGATTTTATTAATTTTGTTTTTATTTTATTTGAATTACTTTTGTGTATTATGTTCATTATTTATAAATTCAATTAATTCAAACTATAAACTTAATGTTTTTCTATAATAATATACAGAATTTCTAGAAACTTGCTGTTTCGCAGTAATCTGTTTTGTGCCTTATCTTAAATAGGAATTAAATATTATTATGTATGTTTTTATTATTAAGTCCTAATATGAATTTGACTTGAAAAGTAAATGGCGCCCGCCGTACTACTAGTAGTCGTGAAAGTGCTCTTCGACACAAGAAACAAAGCCAACAATTGTGTCACCCACCTTTGTCATAGTTTTCGTGATAATTTATTGTTAGACTCAAATTTAAGCCCATTAAACTGTATGTGGGAATATATTCCAATGGCACGGCAATATTCTGTCAGCAGTCATCTTCAGGTGTCAGTCGTACTCAGTAAACTTCTGGGAATGTCGAACCGAGTCCTTCATTGGTTACCGAGTACGATAGACACTCGAAGAATGCCGGAGGGTATAGTGGCCGAAACGTTGTGGCGATAGCAACCAAGATAAGGACACTAGTCAGAGTAAATCAATGAATAATCATGATGCCTCATCTCAGAAATTCCAAAATTGTTTATGTATAATAAGTATATATATATATATATTAATGATATATACGAATAATAATTATATATTAATTATAATTATAATAATTTATAATAATTATTATTACTTTTGACTAATTTTTCATTTGCTTTTTGTGTGCTTTCTATCGCAACTTTCAGGTAATGACCTCTCGTGGCAGTATATAACAGGGTTACATAGTAATGCTCGCCTTTCGGATAGAGGGGAAAACCTATATATATGCAACTACCTCAGCCACCCAAGGAGATCCCATTGTGTGTATATGTATTAAACTAATACGGCACTAGATCAGATAGCACGAAATTAGATTAGGAAGCTTGTATTGCGCCAGTTGAATATGCTTTCCGGCCCTCATAAATCTGCATTCGAACACATACAACTGGCGCCAGGAGAACATTTGTAAATTTCTCACTCCGCAAGCTGGCTTTTTACGAGATCGTTTGATTTTGTTTCCTTACTAAATATACGAGATATGTTCGGGATTGCCATCAGCGGCTATCCTTAATCTCCTTAATCTCATCCCCGGTCTGATATCTCCTCTCTTTCAAGAGCGAAACATGGAGTGTATAGGGGCTGACACACTTGGGTGATGTTTTGCTAACAAAGAAACTTGTGCGAAACGTGAACAATTACTCGTTCGGTCATTGTGAATGAGACGGTCACACAGTACACAAGCTAACTCAATGGCGTCTCACTGCCGACTGAGTAGCCCAACGGGATATTATGTATTCATGCATACGCAGCAAGGTCCCCTCTGATTGGTTACCAAGTTACATCAAGGCTGCGCCATTGGTTCCCGAGAACATTAAAAATTACTTTTTGGATAGTGTTTGGACATACCTCGTATACTTATTGATTATTACAATACTTTATAAAATCTTATATGCTTGGAAAATATATTGCGCAGTTTCTTTAGTGATGCATAAGCCTAGGTTTCTACACGAAAAAGGTAAATATGTTTCATTATTAACCAATGAAAGGTTAACATAAATGTGGATATACCCGTGTCTGAGTAGAGAATTAGGAATTCTTATTTGCATAGTCTTTCGCTTTTGCAATATCTGTGTTTTTATGAATATTCGCTTGTTTGAAGGCAATGATACACATGAAATATATATAGAGGTTGTGTTCTTTCGCTTTGGAGTAAGGTATTGTTTTGAAAAATAAGAATTCCTCCCGTCCATCTAGTATTATTCAAATGCAGGGACAGAACGCTTCCTATATCTCGGTTATTTCCCTGCTGGGAACACGTTCTTTGTCAGCTTGCATTTTTGTGTAGAATCAAGCGAGTGAGAATTAAGATGAAGACAGAGGGGGGGGGATAACACTCCTACCAAGAAATATTTCCATAATGCTCGGATGACGAATAATGCAAGTCGACTGACGGTGCTGGCCTTACACTTGTACAAAGTCAATGCAATGAATCACTCGTTAATGATCGAACTCTCTACACAAGCGAATCGGTCAGCAAGCTGAGATGGCCAACCATCGAACTACGATAAGTGTTTACATACAGGTTTCCCCAACTATCCGAAGGTAGAGCATTCCTATACAAAACATTTCGTAAACCAAAGAAGCAATTAACATTTATTCATATGAGGTAAATCCAGAGCATTTCCAGACTCCCCACAATAGTCATCATTTTAGAGTCGTCAGAAGTTGGGTGGTAGGAAGTATTGAGACGATATGTTGTCATGAATATATAATGATTCCTTCAGATTTACATCCTTATCTTTGTTGTTTATATCACTACGTTTGTTTAAAACGAGGTATTGTTATTATACAATGATTCTGTTGGACTTGAATACTCATGTTGGTTGCTTTTATCTCAACGAATATGTGCGACTAGGTTATTTTATTGATATGCTATGACTCGTTCGGATTGGAATCTTAATCTTGCATGTTTTTTTATTATAAGGTTTCGGCCTCTGTACCCATGGACATTCTTCTAAATATAAGGTCTGAACAATATCAGAAAGTCATGAAGAGGCTGTACAAGCAGAATTGGCTGAACATGTATGGAAGGAAAAGCTAGCACACCAAGCACTAGAGCACTAAGAACAATAGACAAGAAACAACACTAATACAAGGTGATTAAAAGAGGCATATGGGCTAGCAAGACCCAATTTGCAAGCCTAGTATTGACATGAACACCGAAACATTATGGGAAAAAACAACCAAGATGACGATGCAAGTCCCGTAGAACCGTTGTGTAATATTTCCTAAAATCCCTACTGTCAGAGTAGAACCTGAGACAAGACGACCAATTGACTTTGGCTTCATAATGTTCTGAAAAGCACGAGTATCTCAAGGAAGAAGTCAGATGAATTTATTTTAATTTGATCTTTTCTCAGGACAAAGGCGTATCTTAGGACAAAGGCGATCAGACTTGAAAAAAAAAGATGTTGATATAAAACAGTAAGTAAAATTTCAGTTTAAATCGCAGAATAATATATATTTGAAGGAAAACGACTGGAATAACATCTTTATATGCACAAGTCCATTCTAGAAAAAAAAATCGTACCTGTCTTCCGTTTTTCTGATGTCTATGTCTAGATTCATGTTTTGTTCGTGGAAAGCATTTGTATTTTTTACAGAAGAGATTCAACGTAGCCAACGGAAAACATTTTCATTTTAATGCGAATCTTTTTAGTTGAACTCCATGCAACTATACGCGTATTCATTTTTTTTTCTTCTTTCTACATACTTGGGTCTATTTAACTGTTTCAAAGGTTATTTTTGTTATCTAGAAAGCGATTTTCCCCCCCATGGTGGACGTGATTCTCCTAACCTACTGAGTTGGTGGAGGCTGGGGGGGGGTCTTTTTTATTGTGGCTTTAAATTTGAGCGTCG
>VCCN01001104.1:1968974-1979043 GCA_006491835.1 Architeuthis dux | reverse complement strand
AAAGCGAACAGAGGCACTAAACACAACCAGAACGTTACAACTACCAGAATTAATTACTTTGTTAATGCAGAAATGTACTAAAGCTAAATGGGGGAGTGGTAAACAGTTCATTATAGTGATGGCCTTCACAAGAGATCAAGTGACAGAAATCGCCTAAATACTCCAGCACTTTCCTTAGTATTCTAGCTAATTTTAGTAGTGCTACCGTCTGAATGCTCTCCATTTCCCTCCGGATTTCCAGTTCCTCTTATCTCTTTGCCAAGCCCTTCATGAGTGTTCCCAGGACTCCTGCAACGATTGGTACTACTGTCACCTTCATGTTCCATAATTCTTTTCAGTTCTCTAACAAAGTCAAGATACCTATGTTTCCACTTTCTTTCAGATTCAATCTGTGCTCTGCCGGAACAATGGAATCCAATATCATACATCTTATCCTTTCCTATTCATGACAAATAGATCTGTTGTTTCTTCTTCTTCTTCTTCTTCTTCTTCTTCATTATTTATTTTTTATTATTCTGAGTAGACAAATTTGACCGGCGACCAATCATCACCCTAATCAGTATTGTTATTAATCAGGTTTCGCTTCTTCAGGTTATGTTGAGGAAGCATATGCGTGCGCGCAATAAAGGGGAATATATTAACAGATATTGATGCAGATAATTTTTATTGCACAGATATCTTGTCTTTAATACAATTAACTTTTATTTTTCTGAACCAATTAACCTTAATTACTAAGAATGCTCTATCAATTCCAATCAGAACCTTTTGTAATTGGTTAATTACCAATTAGCAACTTTGCTGAAATTCAAACCTCGAAATGATGAGACCGCAAATCCAGCAAAATATGATTTCATCAAATCGATGACTAAAAATCGTTTATTTATTCGTTCTTTTTGCCCTCAGGCTTCTCGGCTTTAGTTCTTATCGATATTTCAATCATCAATCGTGCAATCTATTAAAGTTATGCTTCTAAATATCAACGTGAAGCTAGTAGTTGTTTATTCATGTTGATTCTTTGTGGAGCATAGGGCCGCGTGAGGTTTTCAGTAGCAGTAGGTTTTACTGTATTTTTCCTGTCAGTGTAAACCTCTCTTAGATGGATTGCCTCACAGGCCACAGGGCTCCAACAACCAGGCTATTTATCCATGGCTATGGAGAGGAGTGGATTATATGCCTCAATTAACCATAGACCTAAACTATTTCATTTTTGCTATTTCAAAGCATTTAAATGTCATGGCCCATAGAGTATACTTGGAATTTTCTTGTAAAATGCTTAAATACCTATTAATTAATTCTATGAATTCCTCATGTCTTAAAACTATGATTTAGCCTTTTAAAGTTCTCAGATATGTCAATTGGGAGACGAGATATGAAATTCTGTTTTTGTGTGTGCTGGCGGCCATATTGTTTTATGCAAATGAGGTAGTTTCTCCCGACCTTTTTCTTGAGAACATCTTTTTTCTGAAAGAGTATATCCTGACGAATATGTTGTTACCTTATTCATAGGATCCTTGGGGTACTTAATTATCTCATGGTCTGGGGCATTTAAATTTCAACAACAGTGGGATTAATAATTAATATTAGTGGCGATATGTTACTACAAGGAAAAGCACACAAGCAGCCTCGGTTGATATCGAACTCGTGCCGATCACCGTTACACCACTCCGTATCTCCGATAGGATGACCTCTAAAAACAGACTTTAACTAATTAAGAATTCTGCCTTAAATCATTTGGCAACGTTTGATTTATTTTCAATGGGAAATCAGAAAGGGGAATGATAAGATGAGTAGAAATTGTATGTAATGCTCGGACGGACACAGTTTTAGTTTAATCGATAAGCACCAATCCATCAATCCATGCACGCGTACAATTTTAAATAATTCTAAATGCAGGTATTCCTCGATTTTCGAGAGTTCGCTATAGCTATATAGAAAATAAGCTTGTTTTGTCTGGTACTAGGCAACCTCAGTGAATCGACCTGTATATGTACAGGCGCCCCCCGTTATAACACTGGGGTTGGGGTCCAAGAAAGTCAACCGCGTTATATCGAGCCGCGATAACTGCGGGTTTGGTATTGGCGATAATCATGGGCGGGAGATAATGATAATGGGTGGCCACTTCCCCACCCCTTCCCCCTACCACTTCCGATAAGACCTGCCCGCTTAATTTACAACGAGATCACCACTTGTTCTCCACCTAAAGATTTTCTTCACCTCCGATGAAAGCCGAAAGTCATATCCAATTCAACTCCCACACGCAAACCACGCATCTAGACCCACACACAGACGCAAACCACGCACCAACACACATTCCCAAGAACACACAGGCACACGCACAAATCCAATCAGAGACGTGATACGCACACAAACCAGAGCTCCAACACAAATTCCCTCCCCCACACTTTTTCCACCTATCACCTAAGACAAAACACTACTATGTTAACACGTAGTCACAAAGAACCACCCACTCAGAACACACGATCCGATAATTCCCACTTTCTCCGGACGCATTACAAAAAATGCATACCACCACACACATACTCATACAAAACAAAGAATAACGCCACAAGCACACATGATTCTCGCGCGCACACACGCACACCAGAAGTCGGCCGGAGGCCAATTTTTCCCTCTCCCCTACCATTTCCGATAAGAATTGCCCGCTTCATTTACAACAAGACCCCCGCCCGTTCTACACCAAGCTTTTTCTTCACCTCTGATGAAAGCCGAAACTCAATCGAACTCATCTCCGACACGCAAACCCCGCACCTAGATACACACACACACACCCAAGAACAAACATGCGATCATCCGATGAAAGCCGATCACGGCTGAAACATGTCAGGAAATAAATAATTATTTCAAATAATTTCGAGTCTCCACATTGTCTTTCCTCTTATCATAATAGCCCATATCCTATTGTACACGATATTGTTGACAGGCAGACCACCAAGGTGAAATGGAAATACAAAAAAAAAACTAATATCAGCCCACTCACACAAAAACCTAGAAAACCTCATCCTATACTGCATCGAAGAAAAGGTTATTCCAAGAAGCACCCCTAGAATCTTAAGGACATCCCATCACATATTCGCCAAATATTCCCAGGAATATCTCAAAACCGTAGCAAACTCAACTCAAACAACATGCAATCACATCCTTTGAAGCAGCTTGAACGATAAGACAGAAACTGCGCCACAACAACCTCATCATAAACACAGAGGAAAATACACTGAAACGTGAAATCACTAGAATAAATAACGCACACAACCAAACTACAACATAAACACACATCCCTATGGACAAATAGTAAATGGAAAGACATCGGACGCAACGACCTAATACAGAACATATCGAACACCACACTCCACAATACCGAACTTGAAGCCCCCATCCCAACAACAACATCACTGACATAACCTCTAGGAACTACAGACACACAGACTCAGACTTCACCAAAGGTTACATACAAGGGATCATATCCATCACGGACAACACGGACACCACCATCTCAAGAAGACACGTCCAAGTCCTAAAAAAAATAGCGAACAATGACAGACTAATATTCACCTCCTCTGACAAAGGCGGGGGGGGGGTCGTAATTATGTACACAAACACCTACATAAACAAAATCAATTCCCTACTAAATGATAACAACACGGACAAACTATCAACAACGAAACAGAAACATTTAACAAAGCATACAAAAATAAAACCAAAACATGGTCCACAATTATCGAACACCACCCAAGAATCCCCAATCTATATGGACTACCCTAGACACACAAAAAGGACGTACTGATGAGACCCATAACAGTCTCACATAAAGGTCTCCCACACGCAAACCACGCACCTAGATCTACACACAGACGCAAACCACGCACCAAGAACCCACATGCACACGCACACATCCGATCAGATACTAGATACACGCACACCTTCCCAAGAACACACATACACACGCAAAGATTCGATCAAAGACGAGATACACACACACTCCCAAGAACACACACGCGCAAAGATCCGCAAAAATACGAGATACACACATTCCCAAGAATACACACGCAAAGATCTGATCAAAGACGAGATACACACACACACACACACACACACACACTCAAAGATCTGATCAAAGACGAGATACACACACACACACACTCACACCCACACTGCCAAGAATACACCTACACACGCAAATATATTTTTTCCCTTTCCCCTACTACTACCGATAAGAATTGCCCACTTCATTTACAAGACCACCACTCGTTTTCCACGAAAGATTTTCTTTACCTCCGATGAAAGCCGATTTTCACGGCTGAAACATGTCACGAAATAAATAATTATTTCAAACAATTCCGAGTTTCCACACTGCCTTTTCTCTTATCATAATAGCCCATATCCTAGTGTACACCATACTGTCGACATGTAGACAACCAAGGTGAAACGGAAATACAAACAAAACATCTAGAAAATAGCGTTTGTTTTGCGACGAGCTGTTAGAGAGGCAGCGTGTACTCTCTCCTACACCCGAGTCTCCTGTACATGCCACCACCCAAACCTTCGGTAATTCAGCCTAACATGCCATCATCTCCATTTCTTGTGTCTGGGAACGCTAAAAAAAGATTCCCCATCTTAATTGCGTCTTTGCTTAAAGCTATCTCCGCTTACGAATCTTTTTTTCTTCATAAGAACGTTTTATTTTTGGATAGCGGGTTAAACCTATATATTATACCAATAGTAAATTAGTTAATACACAATGTACCTCATTGGTCTTTGAAAGGATTTCTTACACTTATAAGTAAATTGCGTGGGATCTTAAATGTGTAGTTTTTATTGTATACCCATATAGATAAGTAACAGTCTAAAGTCATGAAAAGATGATTCTGACCAGCTGGCCAAGATGTCCTGTGCAACTTCTCCCAGATATCCGGAGATATCCGAGCATGCCACAAGGACCCTCGAAGGACCGATGCTCTCTGAACTTCGATGCCATGGCGGTTTCGAAGCACATATACTCCACTTTGATCCTATTCAAAGGCTTCCATCAAGGGATACAGGATCAAGGGGCAGGTGTAATGGTTACGCGCACGAAAAAATGGAATCAACAAATCGAGTTCGAAATCTAGTTGAGGCTGTTTATGTTCACTTAACACTAATACACTTAGGAAAGGCATGAATCCACGTCTCCCTACTTGTCCCATTACCAGGTATCTCGGTGGAAAATGCTTTGTCTCTAGTATACCAGACTGGTTGGCACAGAAGAGTGGGCGAGCAAGAACTCCGGCAAACCACTCTCCCATAAATACTGCCAAGATAGTAATAACTGTAAAAGGTTTTTATACCAAGTATCAATCTTGACAGTGGGCCTACTATAAAGAATATTTGATAAAGGACACAACCTCAAAGATAAGAGGTTAGCATATACGCGTACGTAGATTTCATGCTACAATATTACTTACATACTGTACTGTGATAATTATAATGACATTTATTAGTGAGGGCCTATATTTGCCCGGCGTCGGTGTGAGCGACTTCTAAACGAGCGGCCTAAATCGTAAATGTGAATAAAGAAACGAACTCCGTGCGGGGATGTCATTATAATTATCATATTCTGTCGATCGGATATAACATTATCCATCATTTGATTTCATACTGTCGACATAAGAGAGCCGCATTATATTAGTGCCTAAAATACGAACGTGATAATGGAGAAGCCAACAAAGTGTAGGATAAAAGATTCCTGCCTACCATCTGACCTTCGTTAGCTCAGTCGGTAGATCAGCACCGCGTATAGGTGGCTTCCAAGGTGGACGCGTGTTCGATCCCCGCTCGGAGTTCGTTTCTTTATTCACATTTACGATTTAGGGCGCTCGTTTAGCAGTCACTCACTCACTAATAAATGTTATTATAATTATCATATTCTGTCGATCGGATATAAAATTATCCATCATTTGATTTCATACTGTACTGTACATAATCAGAAACAACAGTATTTAGCAGTTGAAATTATTGCATCGTGCGCCAGCCTCATGCGAGCATCCATTCTTTTGTGTTGTGTCAGCTATGCCCCTTTCCAATATGATGAAAGGCTTATGTAATAAAACAAGTACGAATTTGAATCCAGGTTCGAGGAAATCACTTTCAACGTCTATTGTAAAGTTAAAATGTACGTGTAATTAGCATCCTTTTGTAAACCTTTTGTTATCTGTTTTGAGATTTGAAATATTTTAAATGCAAGTTGTCAGAAAGACGCTTGCCGCATTTTTAAAAGACCCTGTAAGAAAAAGGGGAAGATTCATGCGATCAGAAAATCCCGTTTTCTTCGTTGTTTTTTTTATCTTAAATATTTTCAATCACAAGCAAAATGTCCATACACGCTCAAAAACCATTGTTGTGATAACTATTGATCGCAAAAGAAATGTCCACTATATATTACAATGCACACTCAAAAGGAAATAGCACCACTCTTCCTATTACACACATTTTATTACAGGTTTCTCTCGCTATCCGAATGTAGAGCATTCTTATAAAAACATGTCGTAAGCTGAAATGGCGTAAAGCAAGGAAGCAATTACCATTAATTTATATTTTTTTAAATTTGTGAACGTTCCCAGACCCCTAAATTGGTGGTGATTGTCTGATGTTGGGGTTGTGTGAGACTGGAATGTAGAAGAGAAAAGGGTATGCGCGCTGCTTCTATAACGGCTCGCTGCAAAACAAACGCTGAACGCAATTGTGATTGTCATTGTTATCTAAAAGACCCTGTCCCAAAGTGGTCACAATAAGCGGCCCCCTCTATATAACCGTCGCTTAATGCTATCAGCAGGTCATTACTATCTAAAAGACCCTGTCCCAAAGTGGTCATAATAAGCGGCCCCCTCTATATAACCGTCGCTTAATGCTATCAGCAGGTCATTGTTATCTAAAATACCCTGTTCCAAAGTGGTCACAATAAGCGGCTTCCTCTATATATCCGTCGCTTAATACTATCAGCAGGTTATTGCAATCAAAATGACCCTGTCCCAAAGTGGTCACAATAAGCGGCTTCCTCTATATAACCGTCGCTTAATTCTATCAGCAGTTTATTGCTATCAAAATGACCATGTCACAATAAGCGGCTTCCTCTATATAACCGTCGCTTAATTCTATCAGCAGGTTATTGCAATCAAAATGACCCTGTCCAAAGTGGTCACAATAAGCGGCTTCCTCTATATAACCGTCGCTTAATTCTATCAGCAGTGTATTGCTATCAAAATGACCCTGTCCCAAAGTAGTCACAATAAGCGGCTTCCTCTATATATCCGTCGCTTAATGTTATCAGCAGGTTATTGCTATCAAAATAACCCTGTCCCAAAGTGGTCACAATAAGCGGCTTCCTCTATATAACCGTCGCTTAATTCTATCAGCAGTTTATTGCTATCAAAATGACCCTGTCCCAAAGTAGTCACAATAAGCGGCTTCCTCTATATATCCGTCGCTTAATGCTATCAGCAGGTTATTGCTATCAAAATGACCCCGTCCCAAAGTGGTCACAATAAGTTGCTTCCTCTATATAAACGTGGACCACGACCGAAATGTTGGCGATGATTCCGGTGTCCGTCTAAATATTGCTGACTTGATAGCATGCCCTTGCTATTAGCCTACATTGTACTGTTCACTAATGTTGTGTTTCATCAGTCAGAGTCTGGGTATGTCAGGGTATCTGACCTCGGGCCGTATCGATTGGCCCAAGGGTGGATTCCTTCAGGCTGTTCTTTTCTGGATACAGATAATAGAGGTTGAATGTCAGAGCCTCGGTTGGCCACTTTCGCCGATAAATAATGTTGCACCGGGCATAAACTTACAATTGCTTCTAAAGCGGAAAATCTGCCTCCGAGAGGAAATTATGGTTTGATTCATTACCAGGGGAAGCAATTTTACGCTTGCACTACGAACCCATCCCCACAATTGCCCTCCTCAACGCAGGAATTGTTGAATAAAATCATACTTGAGTGAAAATCTTGATGAACATCTTGAAAGCAAAACACCGTCTGGAAGAACATAGTCAAAAAGAGTGGATCAATACAGTAAACAAAAATGGTTCAATTTGAAATATTATACGGAAAAGAATACCTACTTAAGGCCGGTGGATTCTCGTAGTTCTTCTCTCAGTGAATCCTTTTTCCAGTGACGTTGAACTTTAAGATACAAAAGTAAACGCTAACTTTTTATCCTGATTTGTTTTTTATCATATGAATCAATGTTAGCCATTATTAACTTTTGACAAGTATTTTCTTTCATCTTATTTTCGATCTGAGCTGTTTACTCACTGCTGTACAGCGACGGTCTCATTAAAGTTACGATGAAACAGCAGCAACAACATTCAAGATGAAAGAAATCACAAGTAAAACATTAATAATGGTTGTCAATGTTTCATGAGATAAAAAAATAAATCAGGGTAATATTACTACTACTACTACTACAAGTAGCCTACATAAAAACAAAACAAATATGGCGCTAAAAGATCGGGAAAGGATGAATGGTGTGTTTAATGGTTGTATCTATTTTTTTCAGCTGTACGGACTCTAGTAACTAGGTCGGTAAGAGCCGTGCTCTACATTTTTTCGAGGTTGAAAAAAGGGACGCGAGTTCGAGTCTCGGCCAAATCTTATTTTTTATTTCTGATCTGCGCTGTTTACTCACTACTGTAGAGTGACGGCCTGGGTAAATGTGGGATAAAAGCAACAATAAAACTCAAAATGAAAGAAAACACGAGTCAAAAATGAATAATGGTTATGATATTACAATATGAATCTTGTTAAATTGATCACACATTGTAGAAATATGTGAGAAATATTTAAAAATCAGACAAAAATCAGCATATTATTCGATTTTAATAAAAATGTCGATACTTATTTATTAAAGGACAAATTTTTAAAAAAGGAATTTCCATTCCAAATTTCGGAGAAGTTATTAGTTTGATGATTTATCTATTTTATATAATCATGTTTTCGTTGATCTTTACACATTTTACAGATATATCCCTTTTTAAAAATAATATCCAGGAACTGCTGGAACGGAACTCTTACTTTGGGATTAAAAACACAGGAAGATTAAGAAAAATAATTTTATTCTATTGATTATCATTCAGGCTTTTGATCAGTGAAAAGAATCTTTTTTTCACCCAATAGTATTTGAAAAAATATTTTCCATCATTTTTATCGATTTATTCCGATATGTTATAAATATTTGAAATGCGTATTTTTTATACTTTCGATGTCTTGGTTCGACCGAAACTTATATAAAAATATTATAACAAGGATGAATAATTAAATATAGTGAAATGATGAAAAAATATGTACCGCCTGTATTTTTAATATATTTTATTCTGTTTTTTTTTGTTTATGTAAATTGACTGCTATTTCAAATTATGGGAGCTGCGGGCGACAACATGCCTTTTTTTGCACGGCGCAGCTGTCATGATTTTAATCTTGTTTATTTTTTCCACTCAATTATATGTGTACTGCATTGCCTGCCATACATTTTTAAAAAATCAGATGTCGCTGATACGATTGAATTTCTTTTTCATTTGTGTTCATTGTGTGCATACCTACAAATTGATATAAGCACATTTAACCAAAGTATGTATAAAAGAAAATCATTATCAATACAATGTTAGATTAGGCTTCGTGAACGATGATCTAAAAGGTTTCCTACTTCTGGTGCAGGCCTCTTGCAACATTTTGCCAAAATCTTAGACAGTGTGGTGGTTTGTGAAACAAAAGTATATTGTAATGGAGCGACTACTATTAATAACTAGAAAGCAGTCAAAGAGCGCATATATCTGCCAACGCCATACACTAAGTAAACACTGAATGAAAATCGGTACATATATAGCCACAATGCAAGGGAGTTGACTGTGTGAGTTTCGATTTTTCAATATTCGGACCATTGTCTTAATATATGAAAAACATATCTTTCAATCAAAACAGATTCCTGAATCGGCTCCGAACTTTAATAAACTCCCCGGCAGCTCATAGATAACCCATCCACAAAATGTCATTGAAATTCAATGAGAACCTTTGGAGAT
>VCCN01001104.1:1943473-1953715 GCA_006491835.1 Architeuthis dux | reverse complement strand
ATATATATAAGAAAAACTATATTGGAGAGAGAAATCGGGAGAAAATTCCGAAAGAATCCAACTACCGCAATTCAATTTTGTCAGTAACCACTTTGGTCCCCACCTTGTAATACGGTGGTCAGTAAATGAGCAAAAACACCAGCGAACCATCATCTATTCAACAGGAATATTAATGTTCAGCACGGTTCCCTGGAGCGTCGAGTTCCAACTTGGACTGACCCTCACTCTCTCCCTCGCCTCTCTCTTTCTCTCTCTGTCGCTTTTCTCTCTGTAACACGTGCGTCTCCTAAAGATTTCAAGACAGATTGATTCATATTCATATTTAACGACTACTTGGGGACCACTCGAGAGCCAATAAAGGCATTCATCTATGTAGATTTGATGTATTTGTTGGATAGAACAGCTTGTCGACTTTTATGGTTCTCCCTAATGAGGTCCATCATTCACTCCATCTCCAGCTGGTTGGCTGGCTGACCACAAAATGGATTTCTAACAAAACATTTACGCCTCTTTGGTCAACCCTTAAAGCGAAGAAACCAAATTGCTCAACAGTAACCGCACGTGGCTCGTTTTATATTGCCGGATTTGCAAAGTTGAAAAAGAAAATAGGTATACCCTTGGAAAGAACAAGTTGACCTATTGATTTCACCTACCGTATTTACTTGTGTACAGGGAGATAGAAAATCGGTAAATTCTGGTCAAATTGTCGAGAGAGAAATTGATTTCAGCGTTTTATTATTTAAAAAGAAAATCCTATAGAAACTATTTCTACAGAGTGTATGTGAAAAAACGCAACATTTAAAAGGGAAATAACTCTTTATGTGAAACTTTGGCGTTGCCTCCCTTAAATTTACAGTTAGCTGTATTCCAAGTTAAGCCAATGTTTCTTTATTTCCTTTTTAAATGTTGTTTTTTTCTTTCACATGCTTCCTGTATAATGAGATTAAATCTGCTGTCTATATTTCTGCTTTTTTGTCTCACATACAAAATACAGAGTTCTTAAATAAAAGAAAACATAGAGAAAACGAAATCAATTGGTAAGGAAATAGCAGATCTGGTAAGTCACTCAATAAAAATCCTCACGTGACCTACGTCTGTTTGCAGCATGCCGTGTTGGGAGTGATAAATTAAAAAAATGGGAAAAGGGATGATCAATGAATAAATTAAGTCCTTTGCCCTTTTATCGCAACCGGGAGCAAATAGCGTTGAATGGGTCTGAGCAAAGGTTACGATAATAAGCAACCAATAAAATTTAAGATGATGGTAAAATGTAGTCATAGAAATTTAAATAAAATGAAATTAGTTTCTCATTTTAACTGTTATAAACTTTATACCGGATGATGTTTGATACTAATTTCAACTCAATTGCAACTGACACATTTTGGATAAAAATGTATTTTCAATTATTTACTGGAAATATGTCTCTTTTTGAGATTCGGAGATAAAGTATTTTGTAATGAAATACACTCTGGTGGTGTGTGTTCGCACATTTTGGGAGATAATAATTTGTACGGGACCAAAACAACATATCATATTACCGGGGCTAGAAAATAGGTCAAACAGCCGACGAAGTCAGAACAAAGAAAATACGTTCGACCAACCAGTGGTTTAAGGCCGGCCGTGATTTTTCAAAAACGGCAGTTTAGAATCAGTTAGCATCTGACACACAGGATCGACGGGTCAAACCAGCTAGGGAGCTTGGCTCCCCAGTCCGTTAAATGAGGGAGAAAAAGAAGGAAGAAACTTGATTTTTTAACTACTGTAAAGTAAAGTGACCACTCGTTTAGAATTTTAACTGAAGCAGAATTCGATGCCTCAAAGTGAAGCTATCCAGTGGAATAAAAAGAACCCATCTTTCATTTGAAAATAATGAATATTGTCGTCTTTCTCTCCCGCCACGTGGGCGAGTCTTTTCTCGGAGTTTATTACCCTCCGCAGAATGTTCTCCCCCGTAAAGGTACAACCCAACGACGAGACGTCTCTCCCTCACATCGGCGAGAAGAAATGCTACCGACATTATCCTACAATTTCCATCATCATCCTTTTAGCGTCCGTCGTTGGACATAGACCTTCCTCAAAATTCGTCAGACATCGCGGTGCCAATATCTCCTGAACCTGTCTAAATCGTTACGCCATCTCATTTTCTGTGGGCCACATTTCGCATATGATCTTTGGGATTCACGTAGTGATGTTCAGTGATTGTCTGACATTCTTACAACATGACCAGCCCATTGCCATTTGAGTTTTCTACTGGATTCTATAATATCTCCGACTCCTGTTTTTTCTCTCTCATGTGCTGTGCAGACTTGTGATCCTCTCCTGTGCACGTTGCATGGTTCTTATTTGGAGAGCCAATCTTTTGTTTAGGTTCCACATTTCAGCTCCATAGGTGACTCTCGGGAGGACGCATTGGTTATAGACTCTTCTTTTCAGGACTAATGGGATTTCTTTGTTCTTGAATATTGAGCTTGCTCTACGGAAATCTTGCCAGCCTAGGGCGATTCTTCGTTTGATCTCTCCTTTTTGAGGATTTCATCGAGATACCCCCAGTAGATGTAGTGTTCTACTTTCTTTAGTTCTGAGTTTTCGATATAGTCCTCAACATATTTGTTGTACATGACATTGGTTTTACTGAAGTTCATACTACACGTTTTTATCAATAGCTCGTACATCTTACCTTTATACCGCCGCCAACAAAGTTTGAAGAGGTATATGTATTCACTCATCTTTGCCTGCCTGTCCATACAATGTCTCCAAAAGTTCTCAATGAATTTCGATTCGGTTTTGTGGAAGGGTGGGTCATGGGCTCAGGAATAATTGTTTAAATATTCGTGCAGATCCAGGAATCATTTCGATTGAGAGATATTTTTCATATACTAAGACGATAGTCCGAAATATAGAACATCGAAACTTATAGTTACCTACCCTGCATCGTAGCTATACATGACCTGCTTTTCATTCCATTTTTAGTTAGTGTATGGAATTGGCAGAGGTATGCTCTCTCCGAGTGCTTTCTAGTTATCAAACTATTATGTAGCCAATGTATTCTTCAGCTGTTAAATTACACTGCACGATCCAGAAATAATTTAGTAACCTCGGGCGAGACTTGAACTCACTCTCCAAGTGCAGAATGCGTCGCCATGATCTACTTATTTATTCAGAATCTCTTCAGTTTCATTTCTATGCCCAAAGAATGGATCTGCTAAAATTGTAGTGATAAAATACAAGACAAAAAGTTATTTGGTACCATTTTAAACTACTATATTTTGCAACATATAAGACACGTTTTCTTTTACAAATCTTACTAAAAGACACGGTGAAGGTCAGGCTCGGGGTCAAGCCTCCGGCCTATGAATTTCTTTCAGTAGGGTTTGAAGCAGGCTCTAGACAATGTCCCTCAATTATATATTTCCAAACCAATTAATCCCAAATTTAGAGGGAATGTTCTACGTCGAAAAATAACTTAATTCACAAGTTTAATCCTCTTACCCATTATTCAGATTATCGTCGAAGACATTTAATTTTAAATTTTTCTTTTTTTTTAGGGGGGTACAATTTACAACGTAAGTTTATGCTAAATCGGTCCCCTTAGTTTGTGTCCAGCAGTATTCACGATTGTTGTTTTTTTAACCCATAAGAATCCAGACCCATTTCTACTTGACGGAACATTATGTGGGATTATGGGTAAGCAAATTGACACACAGTCAAGTGACTGCACCAGGTTGTTCATTAGATGTCACTTAGTACACTTCATGAGTTAAAATCAAGGATAAAATATAATATTATATAAGAAACTGTGCAGATCAATTAAATTTTATGTGACATCGGTATCCCAGTGGGTTTTTATGGGATACATTTCAGATTCTTTTAGTGATGACCGCCTAACAAAAAGGGAAGGAAGTGATTTATTCATTGATCATACCTTTTCCCATTAGTTTAATTGATCACTCCCAACACGGCATGCTGCGAAAAGACGTAGGTCACGTGAACATTTTTATTGGGTGACTAACCAGACCTGTTTTGGTTTTTTTTTAAACAAATGTCTTACCAATTTTACTAGGCAAAATTTGAAAATAGGTATTGTACTACACTCCCATTATGATGACCCCATTACTGCGTTATTACAGCCGAAAAGCAGAAAACTTGTCCAATCCCGCAATGTTGAGAACATTGAAGATAAAAATAAAACTTTAAAATCCTGGATCCGCCCCAAAATGTAATCAATTTTTCCTTGGCCCATGGCTCGCCCTTCCACAAAGTATCATTGAAATTCACAGAGAAATGTCGGTGATATTGTGCGGACAACACACATAAGGATGGATACATAACCCCGGTCCAACTTCGTGTCAGAGGTGATAGGTTTCAGATTGTTTGCTTTGTCGAAGGGGCCCCACTTCTGGTTTGAAGTGTGTGTTTTCCTTTCATTCGTTCCTCCCCGATAGTCTGGGGGCCAGCAGATCCTACCCTGTACCACGCCCCCCCCCATGATCGTATGAATAGGGTACCAAAATGTTCCTGTTGGAAAGCTGATGAAATTCTCTTTCTAACAATATAAATTAACAAAACGAGCTGAAAACCAACTCAGAATAGCACATATAGACATGGAAAGAGCAATGGAATAACTCTAAGAGATAGAAAAAGATCAACATGGACCAGAGGGAGGACTAGAGTGAGGGATATTATACAAAGAAGAGATAACAATAGATGAGGGAAAAGACTAACTGATTGGTACCAATGGGACAGTAAACGCAGTTGGAAAAGATCAGACACAAGATGGAGGGACAAGATAGAAAGGTTTGCCGGTAAGACGCGGCAGAAGTTAACACAATCTATATCGTCATGGAAGGAGATGGGAAAGGCCTTTGTCCAGAAATCGACTTATGATGATATCTCCACCATGAATTGAATCCACAACCCATAGACGTTGGCCTATAAAGTATACTTGAAATGTCCTTGTGATGCTGAAATACCTATACATTAATTTAAAGTACTCAGATATGTCAATTCGGAGACGAGATATGAAATTCTGTGGTTTTTTTCATGTGTGCTGGCGGTCATTTTGTTTTATGTAAATGAGGTAATTCTTCCAAACTTTATTCTTAGTATCCTGGATGGGATTTTGACTAAGCCTTCAGCTGTGACGCAGTGTGACGCCACGCTTTATTTTCTGGTTTAGCTTTTCTTTTCCGATACAGGTTTTCCCTGCCTTTCAATAGTTTGCTACAATTCTCTTTTTATTTTAGGAAAAGATTGCGAACATAGCGATCAGTGTTTGTTTTGCAAGCGAGCTGTTATAGCAGCAGCGCGCACTCTCTTCCTCTCTCTCTCTGACATCCCTTTCTCATGAACCCCCTCACCGCCCCAACCACCGACGACTCAGCCTAACATAACATAATTACCATTCTGGAGGTCTGGGAACGCTCAAAAAATATTTTCGCATATAAATTAATGGTAATCGCCCTTCGCTTTACACCATTTCAGCTTACGAAAGCTTTTTTTTATAATAACGCGCTACTTTCGTGAGGGAAATATGTTAATCACCGCTACCCAAACCACTGGTTAATTGCTGGGTTTAGGTTATTCATATGTTCTGACAATTATATGCATCTATGTATCCGGACTTCGCCCAGCCATAACAGTGCATATTAGAAACTTGAAATTCTGCGCGCACACTCCTCTCAATGAGTAGGGAAAATACTTTTTGTTTTTTGATTCCCATCCAAAATAGGGTTTTAGTGGGGGTTCAATTTTCAAAGCTTATGCTAAATTGGTCACTAGTTAGTCCCCGCTTGTTTGTTAAAAATTCAGTCAGCTTTTTAAATGATCACCCCCAACACAGCATATATGGATGGCGGTGCTTCATAATTTCCATTGGAATGCTAGTTTTATATCCTTTTAATTACATTTAAATTTGGTTGAAAGATAGGAGAATAATCGTTGGATAAATTAATCCTTTTCTTTGAACTTTATTTTCATATAATGTTAATGAACGAAGCCGCCAAAGAGAACTTGTTTCTTGCCCCAGGACAAGTCCCCTGTCTTCCCCTGCCTTGTCAACTATGTTATTTCTTTTCAAGGCAGATATTTTCATTGTGCTAAATTGCAGTTATTTCAGGGAAATAATATTTTTCTTATTACCTACAAAGGAATGACCGATTTTAAAATGTTGTTTTCTACTTTGGAAAAGTTGTGCGCCCAGTTCCAATTATAGAATCCGAATTGCAAGCCAAGAGAGGAAAGCTCTTTATATTAATAGTCTGTACTTATAAAATCTATGATCATTATATAAAATCAACGTGAAGAATATATGTAGGTTGAATTTTCGTTTTGAAATAGACTTGAACGGCCAAGGAAACGATACTTAGATAAGTCTAGTTGTATTCAAGGAAAATCGCCACACTACAGTTAATGGAGGTAAACTAAAGAAATGTTTTTTTTTTAAAACATTGTTTATCAGACGACGAAAACACCTAAGATAAACATTGTTTATTACAGCAAAATCATTGTGGACACAGCGTAAACGTAGGGATTTCGAGAAAAAAAGTATTTTACAAATTAATAATGAAAGAGGAACAAACAGAATTAGGAAGAAAATGGGAAAGAAAGAAGAATAAGTAGAAAAGGAACCAGAACTGTGAAAAAGAAGAAGAATATCAAGAGAAAGTGAAAATAGAAAATGAAAGAAGTGATGAGGAAAAGAAATGTGAACAATGTGACATTTTCTGCTGGCCTGTAACAATGGACTCTTCCACCTAAAGGTCAAAATTTAGAATATCGTGTACCCACCATTTGAAATGATGGACTACTAAACTTAAATTTTTTTTCTAAAAAAACACATCCCATAGAAATTTAAATATATCCATGAATATGTTGACGGTTATTAAGTAGTTATTATATGTAGGAAGCAAAAAGAACCAAACGAGGCCGGAGAGAATATACAGATGGGGGACAGTGTCCATTTCCCCTTCAATTAATACAACACAGATAGTGTTGGGTTACATAATATCTGTAGCAGAGTAGAATCTTTTACTGCAAACGAATTGTACACTTCTCTGATTTTTTTAAACGAAGCCTTGTAATCATTGTATTTTGGTGCGTTCGGATTGATTTCAGCCCTTCATCGGGTGCCTGTTGTAGTTTGGAATGTCGTACCGTGTTCTGAGAGGGAATGTGCTTCCCCTCTGATACACACTGAGTACCTTTGCCAGCGAACTCTTGGGCTGTCCTCCTCGAACCCACACGTTGATCCTGACTACCAATGAACTAGGTGAACTTCACTAGCTTTCCTATTTTGGGGTCATGTTTTTGGAACTCCAGATTCATCGTCTGTTCTTCTTTATCAGCGACTCACCTATGCTATTAATAATTATGCTTGGCCTGCTGATTGTATTATTTGAAGATAGTATGTGCGTGGATGTCTTCAACCGCCTCGTTTTCCAATAGTTATCCCTGTCTATTTGTTCCATAGTGGTTTGTGTGCCTCCTATCCCTCCATACACAATGTGTTTCCTGGTTTTAAAATGTATGTACGGTTATTGTTATGCTTTCATAAATATATCAGTTAATCTTCGTACAAAGATATTCCATTTACTTCGTAAAGTTTTATTTGAAAGAAAATCATATAATATTTTTGATAGAATTCCTTCCAATAAAAAATATTCATTTCCATTTAGTTTTACTTCTTCGTCGTTATTAAATAGATATGTTTGACATTATTAGAAACCGTCAACCACAACTGTCACCAAAATTGTCAGTATAGTTTTCTTCAGTTTTTAAGTGTATCTGGCTGGCTATGTATCACGCGTACAGACCGCATCAATGGATCAAGAGGGTTGGATATTTGAATAGTTACTCCTTATGTCTATGTCTAGAAAAAAAACGTTTTTGTTTTGTTTTTGGAACCACACCAGGATTTTAGTGGAGGCTTAAATTTACAATGTAAGTTTGTGCTAAACTGCTTCCTAGTTTTTCTTTTTAAATTCGAACCTTTTTAATGATCAAAATGCAAGAGAAGTAATTTATTTATTGATCACCCCTTTTTTCCAAAATTTTAACTGATCACCCCAACACGGCATGCTGCCAAAAGACGTTGGTCATGTGACGGTTTCTATTGAGTGACTACCAGACTTGTTTTACATTTTTTTAATTCATTTTCTTTTTATTATTTCTTTATTATTTATTTGTTTTGTAAATTTTACATTATTCTTACAATATTGCTCTTTACATTTTCTGCATCTTATCTTTACATATAATTTATTGAAAACAAAATTACTTTCCATAGTAATGATGAATAATTCATTTTTCATGAATGCCTCATCGCATCTGTTATTAAAGAAGGACTTAACATTCTTACCATGAACTTATCTGCAGGCTCTTTAAAAGTAGCAGACGAAATTAAAATCGTTTTAGGGTTAACTTGTATTTTCTATATATAATTAAATTTGATAACCTCGCTAGACATTGTTTTTTGTAGGTAAACATCTCTCTATTCTTAGCCCAAACTCTTCTATTTTCACTGCAACAGACAGAATAATGGCGCTATAATTAACAAAACGGTAAAATATTTGAAATCCAAACTAGTAAACTCTTTTAGCGCTATGACCTTTTTGACCATATAGCAAAAAACACTACCGTCAACTAAAACTGTCACCAAAGGTATCTTCAGTTTTTAAGCTGATGGGCTGGCCTTTTTAGTCAGAGATATCGCCCGTGTAGTATTTTTGGCTACGTTATCGAATCCGATATATATATCGGCCTGATAGTGCTATAAGGGTTAAACCAGTTAAATAAAAAACTTACAAAATCGACATTTCAAATATCATGTTAACCTATACCAACACTAAATTAGTGACTGAACTAACGCAAGCAGACGGTAACAGCTCGGTAGACGAACTCTCGCATACAGACGAAGAGCTGATGTGATAGAAACCTACCGCATCCTCACCAACCAACACTGAGTCAACATTCACTGTCGTTGTCCTATCTGCCCAAACAAGCGCATGCTGAGCCTTTCACCAAACACACACGCTAGAGGCCTCAGATACAAACTTCAAACGCAACTTGAAACTGGCGCAAGAAAACACTTCACTGCAAGAATGACAGCGGAATGGAACTGTCTAAGTGAAGCCATGGTCACTGCAGAGAATGTGAATACTTTCAAGTTTAGCTTAGAGAGGGAATGGTCAAGCAGAGACAAATATTGCTACACCTTCTACTAAACTATGTAACCCACGCTCATCATAAAAGATGGGGAGCTGAGAAACAATTTGTAGAAACCTACGTCGGTCTAATTGCTGCATGGTATCTATTGACCGATATAATGTACATGAGGTACATATTACAAGTGCCGTATGTCTATCGTTTTTTTTTGTTTATGTCTGTAGACTTCTTGTGGAGCATAGGGTCGCAACCACTCTGCTGCGGTTTCAACAAGTAGCAACCCTCCCTCTTCACCCTGGATTGAGACCAGCCTTCCCTACACCTAAGCTGCTGTTTATTCTTTCACTCATAATAACCTTCTCTTAGATGGTCACCGTTACGGAGATCCAACTACCCTGCCATTTGCCTATAGCTGGGGGGGGGGAGAATTGGATACATGCCTTCCTCAAGGGCACCAGTGCGAAGTGAAGGTAGACAGCCTCGGTCGGAAGGCGAACTCGATCCGTCGATCCCGATTTCCATGCTGGTAACTGTTACGTCACACCGTACCTCTGTCTATCCCTTACAATTTTGAAATGCTGAAGTAGTTTATAATACTACATCAAATTGATAAAGAGACGAACTGGCTGATTAGTAAAACATATACAAGCGGTGTGACCATCATTTCCTTCTGATAAACCACACTCTCTTGATAAACTTGGTTATAAATAAAGACTGTCTTGAACAAAGTTGTATTCTTGATATTGTATTTTTGTTTGCTTTGGCACCAGTGTGTTCACTCTTCTTCTTGGTGTTATGAAAATTCGGTCAGGAAGAATTATAGAAATGTTATTTTTACAGAAAGGAAATTAAAAGGATTGGAATTAATGGAAGGCCATTACGGAAATTTTGATGGTAAAAATATCAATATTTTTAAAAATAATCTTTATTCTGATATCGGACATACCAAATTTAACTACCATTTTTCTTATCAGTTTAAACCCAGCCCAACTACACTGAAGCTGACTATTTCAAGTATATTCAAGTATACAAAAATGAACCTAAAAAGGTAGGAATTAATGAAAGACCATCATAATATTAAGT
>VCCN01001104.1:1882230-1898458 GCA_006491835.1 Architeuthis dux | reverse complement strand
AGTACTATACTGCCCTCAACTTTTAACGACTGGGTGTTTAGGTTTAGCAATGTTAACTGATTATCACCTTTAATTGGGGTTATTAATCTGTGGTAGAAATGAGATACATATACCACAGATAAATACGAAAGTATTTGAATCTGAAGTCATAGCCGCCGCACCAACATAAGAAAGAAAACAAAATAATACTATACCTGAAATGTCAGACATATGTGTCATATTATCTGGCTGTATTAATTACTTTGCAAGTAAACATTGTATGTGTTTTAGCATTTATGCGCATTTTCTTAATTTAGGGCCCCTTTATAACATATGCTACAGGCCCCACACTAGCTTAATCTGGTCCTGGTTCTACTACCTTACCCTCCCCCTCTCACTCTCCAAAAGATCCTCACTGAATCTTCGTCTCTATCAGCCGTTCTCTGGTCATATTCTGGAGATTCGCTGGTCACGGCAACACAACGAAACAAAACCTCTGTATCATTTTTTTAATTCAAAATAAATGTATTCAAACTCCAGAATTTCTCCAGTGAAGTTTCGCCTCTCCATCTTCCTAACACTCGCTGATCACGGCAATACAACCCTACACAATCCTCTATATCAGTTTATGTATTATAATTCATTCAGAATAAATTTCAATATTCTAAGAAGAAAAAAGAGCAACTGTAGATGAAATTACAAAAAAGCAATCCATATTTATGCTATATAACATAGAATAAAGAAAAGGATTATGTTATGCTAAATAAGTAATTTGACAGTTTTGATTATCACGTTTGATAGAATATAGATATTTACTAAGTTTACTACACCGACCACCGTGGACCAGTGGTAGAGTGCTCGCCTGCGGTTCGGTAGGCCGTGGTTTAATCCACCGTCGATACTTTTAAAAAATGATACCCAATGCCTCTCTCTGCCTGCCCATTTTGAGTTTTCAAATGGATTCTGTGATATCTCTGACCCTTGTTTGTTCTTTAATAAGAATGACAGACAACCACTGGACATCACGACTCACATCGTGGATCCCCAGAGATCATATAATTAAAAGAAATAAGATGGCTTGACGAACTAGACAAGTTCAAAAAGTATTGGCTTCCGACAACCACAATTTAGAAGTCTGGCGAATCTTGGGGAAGGGCGTTAAAAGGCTGACGAAATAGTAGTTATCTACGGTTGTAAAGAGTAAATATTACCTAATGAGGGGGGCCCATCTACACTTATAGTTGGCACAGGGAGTTTATTTATGTATCCATGTATTCATTTATTTTGGAAAAAAACGAGTCTGTTATATCGTTAAATAGGGTTACATTTTATCGATGCTCCATTCCGTCACATACAGTACATATAAAAAGCAAAGAAAAGTTGCTTCTTATGTCGTACAGTACAGGAGGCAATGGTTTTTGTCTCCACTTCTCGAGCGATATATGGAAACCCAATCATTGTTTGTTGAAATTGCGGGTTATTACGGAACCGGGGTGCTAAGATCAGCTGCCTTACAGTGCTAAAGGGCTCCAACTGCCCTGCTAGTTATCCATAGCTGAGAGAAGAAATGGATTCATGTCTTTCCGAAGGGCAGTAGTGTGAAATTTGAACTCGGTTTGCCGATTCCATTGTCTGTGCCGTTAAACGTTAGGCCACCCGCACCTCCTATAGTAGGTAGATCGCATTTATTTATTTTGGGTAAATGAGCCTTATATGCCGTTAAATACGGTAACTCTTTCGATATACCCTGCGTCATAAACATAAAAAGTCACCATCATAAAAGCCCGTCGTTTGATGTAGAACGCCAGAGGTCTCTATCGCTGGCGTCGCGGTGCCAATATCTCCTGAACCTGTCTAGATTGCCACGCCCTTTTATTTTCTGGGGATCCACCATGCTCGGCTATCGTCCTGGGAGAAGTTGCACAGGATATCTTGGCCAGCTGGTCGGGAGGCGATCACCATTAGCATGCTCGGGATTTGTCCTGGGAAGCTTTTGGGATCTCCTCCCCTCTTTTATCCCGGTCCTCGTGGCATTTGTCTCAGTGACAGGGATACTCCCCCCTCAAGTCTCTAGTCACGGTGACATGGGATCCCCCCCCTACTGAATTCAGAACTAAATGACCCACCAAGTGTCGATGTGCCGTTAAACAAAACAATCAATCAATCAATCTGGGGATCCACGTTACGATTCGTGATGTCCGGCGGCTATCTGTCGTTCTTGGCATGCCCACTGCCATTTGAGTTTTCTAATGGATTCTATCTGTCAAAGATACCGTAGAATCCATTAGCAAATTCAAATGGCAGTGGGCCTGTTTTTTTCTCTAATATAGTGTGCTGTCTTGTGATCTCTCCATTTGATGTTAAGCATGACCCTCTCTTGTGCTCGTTGCATGGTTCTTAATCTGAGAGCATGTCCTTTTGCTTAGGTTCCATGTTTTTAGCTCCATAGCTGACTATTGGGAGTACGCATTGGTTGTAGACCCTTCTTTTCAAAACTAATGGGATCTTTTTGTGTACCGTGATGCATCCGTGTGATGCCCCGCCTAGATACCGTTGTGGAAACTCCGGTACTTGGCGAGACTTCAGTCGTTGGTTCTTCGGGTTACAGCTGAAAATGGGAAGATGGGTCATCTCGAGAGATAAAGAGGCAATGTCAAAAATAGGTGTTTTAGTAATTCGATTTATTTGCAGTTTTGAGAAACTGCCCGATAAAATGTGAATTACTATTGCAGGGTCACACTCCACTCCTACTTCTATTTTGCCAACTCAAAAAATATTTTCGCGCTAGTTTGACTATAAAAAAGCGCTAATTTTTTAAAAATACCCCAAAATGGCCAAAAAGATGCGAAAAATGATCAGAAATTGCCAGAAAATTGCCAAATACGGCCAAAATGTTTTAGGCGAAAACGCACTAATTTAGCGCTTTTTGCACTGCCAAAACAAGAAACGCGCTAAATCTAGCGCGAAACGCGCTAAATTGGCAACACTGTATTCCGAGTGAAGATGATTACTCCAACTTTTTGTATTGTATATATAATAAATACATTCGTAGGTACATAAGATTTAGCACGGTTGGTAAGAGAGCCGCCTTCCAATCACATGGTCGTGATTTGAAATCACGGTAGGGAAAAGTCGATTTCACGTATAGGTTTGGTTTAACATGACCAGATAGAAAAACAGTGAGGAATTACCACCCCTAAATTTGGTGAGGATTATTATTCTTGTTCTTGTTACGGGAGAAAAACAATGTCAACTCCAACTAAGACTGGAGTTGACAAAAATCGGGCAAAAATGTCAAACCGTGATTATTGTCAATCGGCGTAAATCAAACCATCGTAAAATCAAGGCAGCCAGTAATTTAATTCCTCGTTTCAATAGTTTTATAGACTGTTTTTGTTTTTGTTAACGGCTAACGCACCCGTCGGTTTCTGAACTAAAAGAGTACTTTACGCCTTTCTTAACTGCGAGAGATCTTAATAGGCTAGACAGAAGGAGAGCTAGGCCGTCTGCGGTGATGATAACCTCCCGTGAACACCACCCAGGCATACACTGATTAATGTGGGGAAGGTTAAGTTTCACAATATCAGCTCTGTTAGGATTATGAGTCATTGGATTCCCACACAAGTAACACGACGCCCTTTCTCTTTTAGTTGGATTTCTTCTTCTGCCAATTGGAATTCGGATTATTATTATTATGTTATCAAACTTTCTTTCTTTTTGCCTTCCCCCCCCTCTCTCTCTCTCTCTCTCTCTCTCTCTCTCTCTATCTCTCTCTCTCTGTTTGTTTCTTATGATATTCATTCTTTTTCTGTCGTTAATGTTTTCCTTCTTTAACTGGTTACCACATTCTTGACTATTGTATAGTTTTTTCTTTCTTTCTTTTTGCCTTTCTTTCATTCTCTCTCTTTATTTCTTCTCACTTCCTTTCTTTATTTATTTCCTTCTCTCTATCTTTCTATCATTTTTTGTTTCTTGTGATCTTCATTCATTTTCTGTCGTTAATTTTTTCCTTCTTTGACTCGTTACCACATTTTTGACTATTGTATAGTTTTTTCTTTCTTTCTTTTTCTTATCATAGTTGTACTCTCTTTCTTTCTCCTGTCATCTTATTTTTCGTTCATTCTTTTCATTTGTTCTCTTCGATTTCTCTAATATCACAATTCCACTCTCTCTTTATATTCCTTTATTTCTATCTTTCTCTTTTTCTTTCTCTCTTCCTTTCTTTCTCTCTTTTTACTCTCTTTCTTTCTTCCCATTTTAATTTTAATTCTTCCTCCCAAGGAGGAGACCGATCTCTACACTACGCTCAATAACGCAAGCCAAAGCCCTCCTACACCCTCCCCATAACTCTCTGCCTGACCTGGCTGCGAGAGACAAGAAATAAATGAACGCTCAGTGGCGTAGCAAGGGTTCTCAGCGCTCGGGGGCAAAGAAAGCACCCGGTGGCAAATCATTATAGACCAAAGGAAACTTTGCGTCCATTCACACCTACAACGGGGGGGGTGCAGCTGGCCCCTCTCGCCCTAATTTTCGATCTATTATATTCCCGCTGCACCCCCTCGTTGCATGTCTATCTTTTTCTTCGTTCTTCCATTTCGGCTCTCTCCCTCTCTCTAATTCTCTGTGCTATTTCTTCATCCCCACTCTCCAACATATAACCCCTCCCCCTTCACTTCTTCTCTCTTTAACTCTTTCCTTCCAAATTGCTGCATGTTTCATTCCCATGAGCCAATATTGGGGCCATGACCACCACCCTGAACACAGAACCTTTTTTGTCTGGCAACACTTGGGACGAAAACATAATTTCAATGTTTATTTATTTAGTTTTATCCAATAAATCTTACTGAATATTATTTTAATTTAATAATCAAGTACAAGTATTGGACGTGAACTGACTAGAATACGTCAGAAAGTTTCATACATTATGCTTTATTATTCCGAACTATTTTCCTGTCCAAGAGATTCAATGACGCTTGTTGTGAAATGAAAAAGTATTAAAATATTATGAGTAATAAATAGTGCAAATATCCCCGCTACCCAAAACACTGGTGTAATGCTGGGTTTAGGTTATTCATGTATTCTGACACTTATATGTATCTGTCTATGTATCCGGACTTTGCCTGGCACTAACAGTTCATGTAGAAACTTGGGATTTTGCATGCAAACTCCTCTCAATGAGTAGGGAAAATGGTTGTTTTTTTTTGTTGAAAATTCTCCCCCTAAATAAGTTGTTAGAGACTATTTAAGTGTTCAATATGTAATGTAAGTTTATACTAAATTGGTCACTAGGTTGTGCCCGCTTGTTTTTTGAAAATTCAGAAAATTCAGACCAGCCTAACAAAAGTCAAGAAAAGTAACTTATTCATTGAACAAAGCATATATGGGTGGCGGTGATCCATAATTTCCCCTGGAATGCTAGTTTTTTTGTTTTTTTAAAAATCTTTTCATATTTTTCTTTCACATATTTTTTTAGTTTCTTTTTTTATTATTGCAACCCTCCATTTGGGTCGCGATCCTGGGTTTAGCTATAAGCCAGTCATATTTTCTTTGATTTCATATTTAGCCCATTTTGATCGATTCTTCTTCCTGTCACTTGACATTCATTATCATTTCATTTTATTATTTAAGCCATGGCTTCTCAAAGTAGGGGTCAGAACATCTTTGTGAGGTCCCGTAAAGATTTTTGGGTTCGCAGAAATATTTCAAGAATTTTACTTGAAAATAATTATGTAACAAGAGATTTGTTTATCTTAATACAAACATCTCCTCTTTCTGGTGCTTATTCTAAAATGTCTTAATGCACTTCACAATATTTTAAAATAAATTTGGTTTTTGTTACGTTTTAATATTTCTTTAATAAAAAACAATTAATTTTGTTCTCGTAATAAAGATCGTAAAACTTAATATCAATTTTGAATACGTTCTAATTATTGACAATGTGTTGGTAGTTGTCTGTTTCTATGTTTAGTTACTGTTAGATTACAGCCAAGAATAATTGTTCTCAGTGCCTATTGCTTTTATAACAATGAGCGTGGGGTCGCGAAAGATTTTGTCTCATGAAAGAGGGTCGCGAATGAAAAAAAAGGTTTTAGAAGCCCTGCTTCAGGCCTTCTTTTTTGCCCTTCTTTCTTCCATAATTATTTCGCTCCCTTCTCCTCTTTTTCCTTATCTTTCAGTCAAAATATCATCTTTTATATTGTGTCCCCTTAAAATAGTTTATACTGTTTATCGAGCTTTCTTTGTCCTCCTTCTTTCCTTCCTTCCTTCCTTCCCATTTCCCAATCTTTCCTCCTTCTTCTTTTATTCCTGCTTTTGTCAAACTCCAGGACAAAGTCATAGTTGACTTCACTTTCCTATGTAACACGAACAAGAACAATCCTCACCAAAAATAGAGGAGTAAACCGATATGTAAAATCCCCATTCCCCTACCGTGCTTTAGAACTCATGACCTAGTGATCGCTAGCCTGATATGTTATCACCTGCGCTAAACTGACAAGGTTTACATACCTCCAAAATGTATAGTAGAATTACGCAAGGAAGTAGGAGCAGCGTTTGACTCTGGGCCAGCCAGGCTTGTTCTTTCTGTCCTTCATTCCTTCCTTATATTTTCTTTCATCATGTTATATGTTTATTTCTTCTTTTCTTTCAGTTGTTTTTATTTATTTTATTGTTTTCTTCTGTCCGGTTTTCTTCGTGTGTTTGATTTCCACTTTGTTTCGTTCTTTCTTTTTTGTATGTTTCTCTTTTCTATTTCTATTTTGTTTTCTTCATGTTATCCTTCCTTCTTCAATCCCTTTTTTCTTTCTTTTTTTCTTTCTTTCTTTTTCCTTTCTTTCTTTTTCCTTTCTTTTATATTTCTTTCTTTCTTCCTTTCTTTTCCTCTCTTTTTTCTTTTTCTTTTTTCCTTTCTTTCTTTTTCCTTTCTTTCATATTTCTTTCTTTCATATTTCTTTCTTTTTTCTTTCTTTCTTTTTCCTTTCTTTTATATTTCTTCCTTTCTTTTTTTTCTTTCTTTTTTCTTTCTTTCTTTTTATATTTCTTTCTTTTTTATTTCTTTAATTTTCTTTCTTTCTTTTATATTTTATTCCTTTCTTTCCTTAGCTTTCCTTAGCTTTCCTTGGCCTTTCTTTCTTTTCTGTTTTGTGTATCCTCTTTCATTCTTCGATTTCCTCGTTCCTTTCTTTCTTTCTTATGGTCTTTCTTTTCATTTATCTTTACCCATCCTTTTGTTCCTTCATTCTTCTTTCCTTTTCTTTCTTTCGTCTGTTTCATCGCTTTTCTCTTTTTTTCCTTCCATGCAACCCGACCCTCAATCATCCCCTTTCATTTCCATTCTGTCTCCCGATGTTTATCTCCAATGTATTCCTTAATCCAGTGTTTCTTATAATATTTCAGTGTCATTCACCCGTAAAATCTTTATTACAAAACTGCATTCACCCGTGACAAAATGTCCCTATGTTTTTTATCATTTTCATCTTATTCTCCCTTGTGTATAATTTTATACATAATTTATTTTGTATCATTAGCAAAAAAGCATATATTAACTCATTTCTTATCTGTTTTTTTTATTCATGTTTGAACATCCTAGAAATATATAAAGGAAGAGACGAAAAAAGGATCACAAAAAATATATTGAATTTTTCTAGTTTACATAGTATTAGCAAATAACAGTATTGGAATTAGATTTTTAGAAATAATGTTTTCTTATAGTATATATGTTTACCATATATAAGTAATAATAACAATAATGCTTAGAGTATAGAAAAATATAAATATTTAAGTAATTTAGGTCATGCACCCTTCTAGTTTCATTCCCCACCCACTCCAAAACGATTTCATTCACCCTTGGGTGGATCATTCACCAGTTGAAGAAGCACTGCCTTAATCGATCTTAAGAAATGGCATAGAATGGAATTAAAAATATTCGCTAAAGAAAGGCTCGGATTTAGTAAACGTTACGTAAGAGCTCAGTGAAGCATTTTCAAATGCTTAATACATGAAACAAAATGTACGCCGAATATATATATATATAGACAATGCATTGATGAGGGGTGGATCGGGGCTTGTATATTGCACGCGGGGTCGCGAACGTTTTTCGGAATGGAGAAGGTAGATCGGGGCATTTATCGTGCACTATTGGCGTTTTTTAACAATTTTTAAACATATACGGGAAAACAAAAACGTTTCTACATACTATATATTAGTCAGTAAATAAGTAAAGTCAATAGATATACAGATGTATATGTATTATCTTAAAATTGTTTTCTTATAAAAGTGCTCAGTACACAAATGGGTAGAGCTGAAATATATATATGTGGGAAAACATGGCTCATACATGGTTTAAGCTGTTGATTCAGATTTTTGAATGAGCGGGGATGTAGATTTATTTCCAGTTAAATAGCGACATAATGATGCTGGGAAAAAGACAATGTGGAGACTCAGAATGATTTGCAAGAAATTTATTTTGTTTCGTATTAGGTCGTATTAGGTCGTTTTCAAAAGTAACAGTTGGGCAAATTTCAAACAGGCGTAAAATCAGGGCATTAATTGGGTTAAGCAATGCGCAGGGCCACATGGGAGATGGGCGATTGTGTTGTGCCAGTCTTCCAAGTTTCACAGTCCTCTCTACCCTGAAAACCATCTTTGAACAACCTGGATTTCAACGTCAGTGTGACATGTTTCTTTGTCGAGCTTTTCCCCTTGCTTTTGATTTTCTTCTAAGGCTTCTAAACAGTTGATTGATTGCGCAAGAAATAAAAAGCTAAATACATTTCAAGGACGCTCCTCTTGGGAAATTCTTGAAAATCAAATGAGTATGCCTCTTTATCAATACACATATAATCATCAGCAGTTGTTATAATTCCACTGCTGGACAAAAGCCTTTCCCATCTCCTTCCTGGACGACCTAGATTGTGATAACTTCTGCCACGTGCTATCAGGCAAACCTTTCTATCTAGTTCTTCCATCTTGTGTCTGGTCGTTTCCTACTGCGTTTACTGTCCCACGGGCACCAATCGATTAGCCCCCCCGCCCAATCTATTGTCATCTCTTCTTGTTAGGTGACCAGCCCATCTCCATTGTTGCTGCTTTAATATTTGTATAATATCCATCACTCTAGTCCTCCCTCTGATCCATGTTGATATTTTTCTATCTCTTAGAGTTATCCCTAGCATTGCTCTTTCCATGGCTCTCTGTGCTATCCTAAGGTTTTCAGCATGTTTTGTTAATTTCCATGTTTCGCATCTGTAAGTCATGGCTGACATTATGCAACCGTTGTATACTTTACGCTTTAAGCACATTGGCAAGGTGCTCTTCGGAATGTCACTATTCATACCAAATGCTTTCCAACCTATCGTTATGCGTCGTTTTATTTCGCAGTCATGGTTTGTTCTAGCTTTATTACCTGTTCTAGGTAGATGTATTCATCAACCTCTTCTAGAGCCTCTCCTTCTAACTTGATGGCCTTTTTCGAGACATTATCATTAGACATCAAATAAAACGTTTTAATAAAGTTTATGTATATTTTATGTTAAAAACACATGAGATTCTCTATGTGATTTCGTTTCTAACTTGCTAAGATTTCACAGTGTTCTGTAAGTTGCATATTAGTTCGTAAATGTCAATTCTGATGTTCAAGAAACAAATATTTTGTACAATGATTTTGTCTGCGTAGCTATAATAATTTGTCGACAACAGTGTGTCAGGATTGCCAGATTTATCTTCGCTGCACAAGACCAAAATCGTCTGGTTTGGGGAGAAAATTAGGTACTTAAAATCAATCCTCAGACTAAGCTTGCAGGAAAAATGGATTAAAATACATATTTTGTATCTATTGTTCATGTATATGTATGTCGTATCATATCATTTGTGTGTAAGGTGGTGTTATCTTTGAGCAACCATCAACCAAAACTGTAACCAAAACTTTTAAGTTGGTCTGGCTGGCTGGCTGGCTGGCTGGCTGGCTGGCTATGTATCTATGTATCACATGCACAGGCTGCACCAATGGAGCTAGATGACTGACATTTATCAAATTGAAAGACGCATTACTAAACGGGTAAATGTTTCTCATAGTAGAAACCGTCAACAAAAACTGTCACCAAAAATGTCAAAATAGATTTCTTCAGTGTTTGAGTTGGTCCGGGTGACTTGCTGGCTGGCTATGTATGTATCACGCGTACAGGTCGCACCAATGGAGCTAGAGGGCTGACAATTAAAACATTTACTCCTTATTATATCTAGAAAAACGTTTTATTTTGTTTTCAAGCCAGCCACCGAAACAAAGATTTTTAGTGGGGGAGCAATTTATAATGTAAGTTTATGCTAAATGTGTCCCTAATGTGTGTCCGGCTGCGTTCACGCTCGTTTTTTTAGTGATCCTACAAAAGGCGAGAGAAGTAACTTATTCATTGCTAACCCGTTTTTCCAGTTTTTAATTGGTCACCTCGAACACGGCATGCTGCCAAGAGACGTTGGTCTCGTGACGGTTTCTATTGAGTGACTAACCAGACTTGTTGTAAATTTTTCTTCAGCACCAAATCTTTATTTTCGGAATCATCTAGCTCTTTTCTGTACGAAATTTACCCAATTTTGGTCCTGGAAAGTACCAAATGGCATTCCTGCAGTGTGCCTACCATACCTCTGTCACATGCACTATGAATGCTTACACGCAAGTACATTTACAGATATTAAGCTACAGGGGAGGGTGCTCGCGGGTGAATCAGTGTACACGTAGTGACGCGTGTCTCAGAGCAGACGCCAATTACAACCCACAAGACAACCCCACCCCTTGTGTGAAAGCGGGGGGGGGGGTAAAACCCTTGACATGTCTCATCGTTATCACTTACTTTTGTTTTTATCTTGGTAGATATCTAAGACGACTGAGTTTGTATCGCTTTCGTATTGCCTACTGATATTGCATTTTAACCATTTTTTTATTCATATATTTCTTCGGACGATTGAACTCCTTGTTGTTTGTGTTGTTAGCATGACCTTTCGTTAACAACACAAACAACAAGAAGGAGGAGTTCAATCGTCCGAAGAAATATATGAATGGGTGGAAAATGACTAAAATGCAATATCTGTAGGCAATACGAAAGCGATACATTTGAATGTTAATGACCCTTCTCAAAACTATAGAAAACATTTGTTTAAGTCGAACTGAATTCGAACTTGAGATTCTTGATATCCGAGATACGCAAATTAAGCAATATGCCCTGTGTCAGACCTAAACCCTGTGAATATAATCATGGTCATGTATAGAATAATGATGAGCAAGCTTATCTCGAAGACCATAGATAGTGTAACGTAAGGTCTCTCAGTGAATACCCCAATTCTATGGCTCTAGGTCGGTTTGTATATTGCTGTACATCATCGGAGGTGTCACGCTGGTTTCTTCATGGCAGGGGACCTAATAGACTGTATCCATCTCCTTTCCAAATAACGGGGAGAGACTAAGTTAATCTTAGTAAATACAGGCTGCCATGATTTTACGCTGCTTTGATTGAGTGATTGTTTTGTTTAACGGCACATCGACCCTTGGTGGGTCATTTAGTTCCGAATTCAGTAGGGGTGGGGAGGGAGGATCCCATGTCCTCGTGACTAGAGACTTGAGGTGGGGGAATCTCTAATCCCTGTCACTGAGACAAATGCCACGAGGATCGGGATAAGATGGTCAGTGGTCAAAAGCTTCTCAGGACGAATCCTGAGCATGCTAATGGTGATCGCCTCCCGACCAGTTGGCCAAGAGATCCTGTGCAACTTCACACAGATATCCGGAGATACCCGAGCATGCCACAAGGACCCCCGAAGGGACGTGTTTCTCTGAACTTCGAGGCCATGGCGGTTTCGAAAAACAGATCCTACACTTTGATCTTAGCCAAAAGGCCACGAAACCTACGCGAATTGAAATTTGCCAAAATTTATTCTTGAAATAATTACAAATCTCCCTGAACTCGGCCGTAATTCATATTTTCACCGCTAGTGGCGCCAGCGGTGCAATTTTGACCAACCAGCGCAAACCTAAAACTATAAGTCCCACTAAGTGTCGTAGTGTTAGGATAACATGCGGATTGATTTTGCGCCGATTTCGTTTACGCCACATACTCTAGGAACGGCGTAAAATCAGGACACTCTCTATTTATATAGGTACTTACTGTAGACTGATGGATGGTAAGCTAGTCTGCAATTGATAATATAGTGTCTTCGTCCCTCACTGAATATTCTATTCTTCTGACTCCGTGATGAACTAAGTTCATCCTAGTAATAACTAAGCCAAGCCTTAGTTCACATACCACCCGTAAAGTTCTCAATAATCACTTAATTTAAATATCATCACGAACTGATTAAAAGTGCCAGAGTTAATAAAACAACAAATCTATTTAACGATTGATGTTTTCTGCTTACATAATTAATAACATTTTGTTGGAAAACCGCCCATATACAATAAACGTCCATTCGAGTTGATAGTGACGTTGTGACGTTCTTTCCCATTTACATCCGCCATGTTTTCATCAATTTTTAACTTTAGACATTTAATCAGTATGCTTTGTTATTTATAGCTAAAACTGTCTTTAAAACTGGCTAAAATCGGCTAATTTGTTGTATTCTATATTAACTTTATAGGAAAAAAAGTTATACATACTCATATTAAGCCCACCTATCAAATAAAGTAACTATACACTAAGACTCCAGAACAAATTATTAATTAAAATCTTGCATTTACTTTGTTTAAAACTTACTAATTCTTTTTTTTAAATAGCCAGATTTTTCGGCTAAGGTAGATTTTGATCGTCTAAATTTGGAAATAATCAGCCAGAACTAGACTTAAATGGCTAATTTGGCAACCTTGCGTCTAATAAGTAAATTGAGTTTCCGTAATGTTATCTGTTAAAGTATATGTTATAGAGTTGGCGACAGGCTGTGACACGAAAGACACCGAAACGGATAGACGGCTTTTTGTGTTAGAAATGTTTAGAGTTTTTTTGTTCCGCCTTGATATTTTAAGGCCATTAAATAAACTTTGGTGGTTGTCCGTTGGGGAACATAATTACCCGGGATGATATAAGTTTAATCTGTTGTTGACATTAAGTGATCAAGTCAGGCAATTTGTTAGCGAAAACTTTTTTCCTCTTTAGTTAACGAATCGCGGCTAAAAATGTACTATGGCAAGATATGCATAGACTGCGTGAACTCTCTAAGTGCGAAGTCAGCAGACGCGGAATAATGTAATCTTATGCTTAGTTTCTGATGAACCATGGATTTAAGACACTGTACTCAGCTCCCTAATAGTCACAAGTGATAAATATTCTACAACTAGCAGATTACCCGTCAAAAACGACGGGATTTTCATGCTATGCGTGTATAAAGTATTCAAATTTAGCATAAATGTATTTGATTATTAGAATGAAATTTACTTGCAAATACCAATACTTGTCTTTTTAAAGGGTAATTTTGGAATATTGCCCACGTCACAGAAATGTGTGAACTACTAACGCCAAAAATGAGTACATGAACTTGAATCCTCTTCACATTCTAATGAATTCATTTTGTTTTATTTTTAAACATCTGGCTTTTTTTATATAGATTCCTTGGATATTTATTTTTAAAATGTTTTATAATTAAGCCACACCGGCTATGTATCCTTATTAATATTAGAAGACATGCAACAGACCAAATGAAATGCTGATATACAAGTTTCGTTCATTGATTAATAAAATGTTTTTTGTCTAATTCATTTCATTTTTACAATTGCTGTCCTAGATGCGTTTATAATAGTAAGCGTTTGCGTATTTATATTTTCTACATCAATGTCAATTTGGCTCAGTCGGTAAGATCGTCGCTTATCGACCGCTTGGTCGTGATTTCAAATCACAGTAGCGGTAGTTAATTTTATGTATCGGTTTGGTTTAACGTGACAGGACAAACCGACAAAACAGTGAAAATAGCTTTTATATCATAAGATTTCATATGATTTGATAACCTAGCATAGTTTGGTATCAGACCATCAATAGTGGGAGATCCAATGAGGATTGAACCCACTAACAACAGCCAGTTTAGCTTGCTGATAATTGCTATACGTTTCTGATGTATTCATTTTTTTTCATATGATTAGTTAACTTAGAATAGTTTGGTATCAGACCATTACTAGTGGGAGATATGAACGATAAGGATTGAACCCACTAACAAAGGTAATAAACCCTCTGAGATGACAGGCGCAACACAATCTTACAGGTCATCCATTTGGACTTGTCTTGTTTCTGAGATAGTTACCTATATACAATATGTTAGTTGTCACTGTAACAACCGAGCTTAAAGCCATGACTTCTAATGCTGATTCTCTAGGCAATATTTCAACACTAATTTAAACCGACTTAGACTTGTATTGTTCTAAGCTGAACTTAGCAAATTGTATATTACCAATGAATATATTTTTGGACTGCTGATTCTGGGCCTTGCTAATATTACAGTGATATTGTGCAACTAATGATTTCCTGAAATATCTGAACATTTAATGAAATCCCTACTTTCACAATCAGGTGTTGTAATGGTCAACAAGGTCGTGATGCTGACCATTACTACTGTAATGAGTTCGATCCTCAGTGAATGCCTCGCTACTGTGGCCTTGTGTCAAACTAAGCTGCATATACACTGTAAATACTGAAGCAGAATATACTTGATATTTACTAAGATTAGCTTAGTTTGACAAAATGCCACAGTAGTGGGGCACTTGGTGTGGATTGAACTCATTACAGATGGAACCACGGAGCATGTTTTTCACTTAGTCTTTGAAATGTTAAAAATGTTTTGGCTCTGCGTTCGTGCTCTCCTATAACATAATGATATTATTTCCATGTGTGAAACTAAGCTGTATATACACTGTAAATACTGAAGCAGAATATACTTGATGTTTACTAAGTTTAGCTTAGTTTGACACAAGGTCACAATTGTAGCTGTTATTTACTGCACAACTAGAGAGTAAACAATGAGACAGTAAACAATATAACTGTTATTTACTACGGTCCGCTTAGTCTTGCACTCAGGCCCTAAGTTGCTTTCAGTTCCTGCTGTTTCTAAGTTGTCACCCATCTAAATACTAAGCAGGCTCATCGCTGTTTAACCAAGGTTTTCTGTTGGTAACGGGTGCGTTCAGCGTGACTTGATTGTAAGTCAGCCCAATTGTAGTTATTTACTACGTTGGGAATAGTATGTTATAGTAAGATTGTAAAAATTGTGATGTTGACCAGTACTACATTAATGAGTGTGATCCTCACTGGATGCCCTAATAATGTGTCCTTGTGTTAAACTAAGCTAAACTTAGTAAATATCAAGTATATTCTGCTTCAGTATTTATATGTATGTATATACTGCATAGTTTGACACAAGGCCACAGTAGTGGGGCACCGAGTGAGGATCGAACTCATTACAGTAATAATGGTCAGCATCACAAGCTTGTTGACCATTACTATACTGATTGTGAAAGTAGGATTTTCATGAAATCACTGAAATGTTCATGATTTCATGAAATCACTGAAATGTTCATTTCACGAAATCACTAGCGGTTTCACGAATTCGCTAATTTCACAATCTTACTGTAACATTAATAGATCAAGATGAACCGTGGGAATTAGGTAGCGTGTCATTCAGGATGCCCCGCGACAAGAGAAATGAGTGGGCGCTTTGAGAACGGACAGGTACATAATGTGTGTGTGTAAGTGTGTTTGTGTTAGACGGAGCGAGAGATACTCGTACATTCCGGTTTGAATAGACGCACAGGGTATGGGGGAATGGTTTTGATATGTATCTCTGTTGAGGCACCGGTAGATAGTAGAATCAGATTGCTTGTCGTCTCTGAGACTCTTCAGAGGTTTCAGTTACAAACAGACAAAAGACCACCAGACAGTAGACTGATGTAGATAAAGAAAAGGTAGGTAGGTATGTGCGCGGGTGTAGATGTACCTGGAATCAACACAATGTAACGCAATAGTTGAACGGGTAGAAGAGGAAGAAGGAGAAGAGGACAAAGAAGAAGAGGGAGAAGAAGAGGAAGAGGAAAAGAAGAAAGAACCGCATAGTTCAATCTCACTGATTTCCCATGTTAATTAGACGTGTCGGATAATGTCAAAGCAGTTAATTAAAAAGTTGCCATGCAAAAGATTCAAATGTGGTTAGGAGTGTGCACCAACGTCCAAACGTTATTGTGTGCGCGTGTGTGTCTCTTTGAAGAGTGTATCTACTGGATTTACCCATATAT
>VCCN01001104.1:1869352-1879934 GCA_006491835.1 Architeuthis dux | reverse complement strand
GAGAGAGAGAGAGAGGGGGGAGAGGGGGTGGGGGACAAGGTATCAGCCTGGAAAACAGATTCGGCAATTCGAATTCCGACTGAAGTTGTTTATGTTCATTTCGCAATAAAGCTCTTGGGAAATGTCTGACTCCAAATACTTGCGCAGATATCTTGAGAAAAAAATGTTTCATGGATGGCGTGCCATGATAGTTGACTGAGAAGGGAGAGTGAATACTTGAGCAAACTATTCTCCCATATTTAACTTACCTCTCCCAGGTAGTAGTAACAACCTGGACAGGAGCCAGACATCCAATTACAGTAAGCCAGTAAAAACGAAGCAGATCATAGAACATGTATAAGAGACTTTTCACCGGATTGAATCTTTGTTCATTTTAATTATATATAATGGTACAATAGGATATGGGCGATCCGACATTATGATCAGAGAAAAGACAGTGTGGCGACTCGAAATTATTTGAAATAATAATTTATTTCGTGACATGTTTCAGCCGTGAAAATCGGCTTTCATCGGAGGTGAAGAAAAAATATTTTGGTGGAGAACGGGTGGTGATCTTGTTGTAAATTAAGCGGGCAGATCTTATCAGAAGTGGTAGGGGAAAGGGGGAGAAGTGGCCTCCGGTCGACTTCTGGTGTGTGTGTATGTGTGTGAGAATCATGTGCTGGGGTTATTCTTTGTGCTGGGTGGGCGGTTCTTTGTGACTATGTGTGTAAATAGTAGATGTTTGTCTTGTGAAGGGTGAAAAAAGGGTGAGGGGGAATTTCTGTTGGAGCTCTGGTTTGCGTGTGTCTCGGATTTGTGCAAGTGCATGTGTGTTCTTGGTAATGTGCGTGTGTGAATATTGGGGCGTGGTTTGCGTATGTGGGTGGATCTAGGTGCATGGTTTGTAAGTGGGAGATGAATTTGATATGAGTTTCGGCTTTCATCGGAGGTTAAGAATATGTTTGGTGTCGAACGAGTGGTGGTCACCCACACACCAGAGGTCGGCTGGAGGCCACTTTGTTCCCCTTTCTCCTACCACTTCCGATAAGATCTGCCCGCTTCATTTAGTTCTCCACCAAAACATTTTCTTCACCTCCGATGAGAGCCGATGTTGTTCGTAATGCTACAGTTTTTGAAACGAAATAAAAACACGTTTACATGTAACACATGTTAAATATATTATATATTCATTATCAGTAACGAGGAAAAAAGCCCGCTGTGAAACTAATTATCTCATGCTTTGTTGAAAGAATTCGTGATTGTGGACCGAACAGATTCTGGTAATGCTTCCCTACTTTAAATAGTTTTTGCTCCTAACAATGTATTCTGGTGATCTGTATAATTGAAGATTTGAAAATGTTAAACCCAGTGATAGATATAGATACAGAGGAAAAGCCTCCAAAATTAACGATTTCTTTCTTCCGACCTTTTTTTAGTGACTCTTGGCTTGCATTGTGATTCTGAAGAACGACACACCTTCTAGTCCTGATTTATTTTTGTTATCACAATTCAGACCGTCAGTCTACGGCAGTGAATATACAGCGCAGATCGGAAATAAAGAATAAGCTCTTGACGGGAATCGAACTTGTATCAACTTTACCTCGCAAAGCTGCCTATGTATGGCACTGCTATACCGACTGAGCTACTAGAGATCTTACGGCTTGCAGAAGATAACATTAACCCATGAACTCATCCTTACCCGATTGTTCGGCCTCGTATTTGTTATTGTCTTTACGGGCGCTAGTTGTAGTAATAGTAGTAGTAATATTATCCTAAGTTCTCTTTTAGATGAGGCATTGTCAACCATTGTTAATTTTTGACTTGTATTTAGTAATATACCTGAATATCAATCCGGTCGGATATCCGGTGCCGGATTCACAACAGAGTATCACTGCCACCGGTTTCAAATTTGAGCCACCCAATCTTCTTCAAAAGAGACGTGAATTTTAATCGAATATCCGATATTTTGTGAATCCGGCGGCGGATATCCGGCCTGATTGATATTCCTGTACATCTCTACTTGTAATTTATTTCATTTTAATAATGGTTGCCAGTGCTTCATCTTATACAAGGTAAATCAGGATAATATTACTACTACTACAACTAGTTGACTTAAAGACAATAACAATTCTGGCACCGAACGATCGGGGAAGAATGAAGGATGGGTTTTGTAACGAAATGCACTCTGTGTTCGTGTGTTCGCGGGCATACGTGACCAAAAGCCCATATCGTATTACATTTTAAAGGGGCCCTACTCTTCAAATCAAGAGTTTAGATCTGAAGCCGGTAGCGACGTGTCGCACAAAGAGAATCCCCTGCCTGTTATGGGTGAGGGAGGGGAGAGCTGCTGATGGCGAATTTAAAGTCAAAGAAGCAGACGACAATTTCAACATTTTTCCAATGGCTGAATGACGTATACCTAAACGATAGACCTCGGCCTGCTGCGCCTCCATATATTGTACCAATGCAAGTCAATAGACATGTGCTACCTGAACTGCCAACCACAACCCTAACACTAACCCTTACGCTAAAACCCTACCCCTAACTTATTCTTTGTTCATTTGTATTTATCAAGCTTTTGCTTGAATAAAACAAATGAAATTAAAAACACTAGTCTCTTGAACCACATGAATTTGCACGATATCCGTAGACCACTTAAAACAGGGAGAAATCTTCTCGTCTCTTTCTTTGACTTTAAATTCGCCATCAGCAGCAACGAACGACTCGGTTGATTCAGCTATCAGCAACAGCTTAAGCGGCGGCTATTTGGAATCAGGAAAAGTAATGGTAGCCAACAAAAATACATAAAGATAATATTGCCAACACATTTGTGTTGGACAAATCAAAGCATTTTTGCGTAAATCTTTCCTTTTCAGTCGGTCTTGACAATAATGATCTGCTACGATTGAGTAAACCTCAATGACAAAATATCCTGGAGTTGGAAGCTGGGCTCCATTAGTGGATAATGCGAGTATCAACCAACCGATAACTTGGTTTAGCACACACCGATCGATGGCATATGAACCTAGTCGACCACAATGACCGGGATCAAACAATCAAGTTAGATGAATGCTGCGTTGACGAACAACCGTTTGCAACCGTTTATCTCAACGTTAGTAAATAGAATAATAACTCTGACTATATCCCAAAACAAGAACCCATCATAGGGTCAAGTGGCGGAATATATTCAGGGAAGTCCAAGTTCGCTCGAACCGGTGAGGTAAGTTGACGAGTGTCTTGTATTCTAAGAGCCCGTAATAGGCGAAGAAAGATTCATTGTAAAGATACTTTCTATAGTTTTGAGAATGGTCATTAACATTTAAATACTTCTTCGGACGATTGAACTCCTTCTTGTTGTTTGTGTTGTTAACACGACGTTTCGGCCGATCTATTCTTCGGCTTTCTTCAAGTGTAATATCCGAATGTGATGGGATAAACAGAAGTTTTCAATTTCAAATGAGTTAACCGTGATAACGTAGGATTCGGGTGTTTCTTTATGCTGTTGAGAAGCCACGTCGGGTTGAACTCCGCACTTGTCTGCCTAATGCATTCAGTTGACATGTTGATATGAGCTGCCTCTTTGAGTTTTCTCTGTTCTCAACAGCCTTCTCTGTCGATAATCTTTACTTAGGCCCAAACCCGACAAGAATAAAGATAACACCCGAATCCTACGTTATAAGGGTTTTCTCCTTTGTTTCTGTTTACCACATCACATTCGGATATTACACCTGAAGAAGACAAGAACGGATCGGCCGAAACGTCGTTTTAACAACACAAACAAAAGGAGTAGTTCAAACGTTCGAAGAACTAGTTGAAGATGCATTGTAATTATTACCATTGTTTCTAATAATCGTTTAACGCGAATTCGTCTTACGCAAATTAATAGCTCAAAGCGGGGATTGCTTTCAGCGGATACCTTTATAGTGCGAAACTTCTACTGTGTATGCTGTGTACTACTATAGCGTGCTGTAGTATTATAGCGATCTGTGTTTCTTCTCACCGATGTGAGAGGTGTGAGACATCTCGTCCCGGGGCTGCGGATTGACGGGAGCTGAAAATTCTGCGGAGGGAAATAAAATACCGGAGAAAGGGGCTCTCCCACGTGGATGGAGAGAAAGATGACAACATTCGTTAATTTCAATTTTATAAATTTGGGTTCGCTTTATTCCGTCGATATAGCTTCGATTCCGGACCGGTTCGCGGATCAGTTTGAGACATCGAATTCTGCTTCAGTTACTATTCTAAACGAGTGGTCACTTTGCTGAATTACTACTAGTCATGGTAGTAATTATAAAATCAACGCTTCTTCCTCCTCTTACTCCCCCTCCTTCCTTCACCCGTCAAGGTGAAGAGGGGAGCTTCTACGCTTGTTGACCTGTTGCCTGTCTGTCGGATTCTAAAGAAATTGCCCCCGATTTGAAAATCCCGACCCCTTAAAAAGCACTCCGGTAATCTGATATCGGCCTTTGGTCACGCAAGCCCTGGTAATTTGATATGGGCCTTTGGTCATGTACGCTCGCGAACACAAGAACACAGAGTGCATTTCATTACAGTGCGATCTACCACAGTATATGTATTCTACAGTACTTTAATGTGTGGTCTACAAAGACCCCACTTGAGCCGATTACTAAGTGTCGACAACTAACATGAGACAGATGACTAAGTATAATGATAATTAACTTTCTTTCAAAATTTGAAACAGATTTCAAGTGCACACCACTAGCAAGGGACACATGTCTTGTATATCTCCGATTTCTAAACCGGATAAAATAAGTATCAACAGTTCATCTAAACTTCAAGCCAGAAACATTAGTCTTGACAATTCTACCCTCTGCAATGCCGTTGAAAGATTTCTGGCATGTATAAATGATATACGAAGTCTATATTATTCAACATATGTATATGCTTTGTTCATTGGTTGTGTAGAATAATGCCGGTAGTATTTCTTACTCCCCGATGTGAGAGAGAGATTAGAGACGTCTCGTCGTTGGGTTGTACATCCACGGGAGCGAACATTCTGTGGAGGGAAATAAAACATTTTGTCCATACCGGAGAGAGGGCTCTCCCAGGTGGTTGGATGGAAAGACAACAAAATTCATTATTTTCAATTGAAAATATGGGTCCGTTTCATTCCCGTTGATAGCTTCGATTCCGCGCCGTTTCGCGGATCACTTTGAGGCATTGAATTCTGCTTCAGTTAACATTCTAAACGAGTGGCCCCTTTACTGAATGACTAACAGTGATGGCAGTAGTTCAAATTAGATTTCTTCCTCCTCTCTTCTCCCTCACCCCTAAAGGGCTGAGGAGCGAAGCCCTCTGGCTGGTTCGACCCGTCGCTGCTGGCCAATTGACCCTCACTCCCTCCGATTTAAGATCCACGTCCTAAAAAGCACGGCGAAGCTGGTTGTTCGGACGTATTCCCTTTGTTCTGACTTCGTCGGCCGTTTGTCCTATTCTCTACGGCTTTTTGGTCACGTACAATCTATTATCTCCCCAAAACATGCGATCACACGAACACACACAACCAGAGTGTATTTCATTACAAACTGATCATTAATACATTCTATAACACAATTCTGTTTTTGTATCATACTGCTGTATAAATATCCCAATAAACAGCACGTTATAGTAGAAATGTCCCGGTAAACCGCAAGCTCTAGTAGAAATTGGCTGGTTGTACGCACGCTAAACTAGTGTAGCCATGTAAATATGATACGGCGTTTTGGTCACGTACCAATGTATTGTCTCCCCAAAACATGCAAACTCACGAACACACAAAACCATACTGATCATCAATATATAATCTATAGCATAATTCTGTGTTTGTATCATCCTACAGTATAAGTATCTCAGTAAACAGCACGTTATAGTAGAAATGTCCCGTTAAACCGCACGCTATAGTAGAAATTGCCTGGTAGACCGCATGCTAAAGTAATGCCCGGTGTTGATTCCCACTAGCCTCTTTAATGCGTCAGTCAAAAATGAAAGGTTTTGTCTTGTCTTCTAAGAGCCCGTAATAGGCGAAGATAGATTCATTGTAAAGATATTTTCTATAGTTTTGAGAATGGTCATTAACATTCAAATAGTTCTGACTTCGTCGGCCATTTAAGCCTGGGAATATGGTCACGTACCAATCTATTCTCTCCCCAAAACATGCGAACGCATGAATACAACCAGAGTTTATTTCATTATATACTGATCATTAATACATTCTATAGCACACTTCTGTTTGTATATCATACTGCAGTATAACTATCTCAGTAGACAGTAGAAATGTCCCAGTAAACCGCACGCTATAGTGGAAATTGCCTGGCAGACCGCACACTAAAGTATTGCTCGATGTTGATTCCCTGTAGCCTCTTTAATGCGTCAGTCAAAAAAGAAATCGCAATATACCCGTTGTCTGAAATTTCAGCCTTGCTGACCGATATAAATCGACTTTTCGGTGTGGAAAAACAACTTTGAGTCTACTCGCTGGAAACAAACGATTACGTTACGTGTAAACAAGAAATATTACTGTCAGAGAAATTCCAGCGGTCAGAGAGACGGACTAATTGACAGACAGACAAACAGATGGATGGACTGACAGAGAGAAATATGGAGGTTCACAGAGTAGGCAACATAGACACAAAAAACACTGAGGATCTCATAAACAGATAGATAGTTACAGAGATAGATAATCAGCAATGTAGTAAAATGGAGCTATAGGCAGTGTTGCCACCTCAGAATATATTTTCCCGCTAGTTTGGCTGGCGAAAAGCGCTAATTTCTTTTTTTAAATGCCCGCAAACCGCTAAAAATGTCCAAAATGTTTAAGCGCAAACGCGCTAATTTAGCGCTTTTTGCACTGAAAAAACAAGAAACGCGATGAATCTATCGCGAAACGTGTTAAATGAGTAACACTGGCTATAGGTTTCCCCCGCTATCCAAAAGTATAGTGTTCCTATAAAAACCTTTCATAAGCTGAAATAGCGTAAAGCGAAGAAGTAATTACTATTAATTTATATGGGAAAAGTTTTAGAGCTGGTGATGTTAGGCTGAATCGTCGGAGATTGAGGTGTTGAGAGTTACAGGCGACAGGGATGTAGGAGAGAGAGAACGAAGGTGTGCGCTGCCTCTATGACGGCATGCTGCATAACAATCGTTGAATGTTTTTGGAGGGAGCTATTCGCGGTTTTTTTTCGTAAAAGCGAAGAAGTGGCGGAAAGCAAACTTTCGGAAAGCGGGGCTACGTGTACTCACAATAGTAAGCTTCGGCCACTCAGGTGTTATCATTAACAGCAGCCTTTTAGCGTCCGTCGTTGGACATAGACCTTCCCCAAGATTTGCCAAACCTTTCGATCGCGGGCGTCGCGGTGCCAATAAAGTCTGAACTCGTCTAAATCGTCACGCAATTTTATTTTTGTCGGCCGCAGTTTCGCATATGATATATGGGGATTCACATTGTGAGTCGTGATGTCCAGCGTTTGTCTGACATTCTTGCAACGTGGCCTGCCCATTGCCATTTGAGTTTTCTACTGTTTTTCTTAATGATATTGCACGTTGCATGGTTCTTAATTCAGGTGTACAGATCTAAAACTATTTATATCCTTCTCTAAATATTTACTCATCAGACAGAAAATTAACACGACGGTGGGGGCATCTTGAATATTCTATGTCGATTCAATCCCGAGCTAGCTAAATTGGACAGTCTATGAAAGAGTAATTATTTACAGAAGTTGTTACCTGGCTAGAAAATGGAAGAGAAAAAGAAGAAAAACGTAATACGTCCGTCGTCACTTTTCTGTCTTTGATATGTTGGACATGTGACGAAAGCAGACAAGCTGTAGTAGTGTTGATATTTGCGAAGTTGGTTCTGTTTTTCTAACGGGCTGACGCTTCAAGTACAACAAAGAGGCTGGAAAACTATTCTGGTTTGCTTAAGGAAGAATCGCTTACAAAAATACACATGCGCGTACATACATGAGTTCATAGACGTATCCACAGGCAGACAGTAACGTAATCATGTCATGGACAGGGCAAACATTTTAAAGAAGGCTTCTTGACATCCTATACTTCTCGTTGATTTGAGAAGAAAAAAATACTACATGACGGAGGCGTATTTGAGTGTGTGTGAGGAGAGAGGATCTTTTTGGAAACTGCCCCGGGCCCCCAATAGAAGGGGCCCTAAAGTTCTTATAAATAGTAGTTCACCTACTGCATTTCAAATACCATTATACAATATCAAGATATATTTGTACATACATGAATTGCATAAATATTTATTGAGCCTTCGAGGTAGTTCTTTTTACCAATTAAGTGATAGTGAATCTCTATTGCAATTTTTTCTTTTTCATCAAATCTCACTAAATGTTTGAGAGGGATCCCCAAGGACCCAAGCACCCCCTCCCCATATCCGTCAAATCTCTAGCTACGCCTCTGAATGCTACACGGCCTTTTCTTCCTTAGTTTTATTTTTGTTTTGTTCTGAGAAATGGATTGGTAGACGATTTCAGCGAGTAATTATATTTATTTCGATCAGATACTAGGGTCGGCTCCGGGGTTTTGAGCAAAGCGGTGGGCTACACATAGAAAAATGTATTTTTAGTAATATATACGGGAAAAGGAACACACATTTCAAACATCAAGAATAAGAAAGTAATAGATGATCTGGCATTTTCACTTTCATTTGGTCTTTTAGTGCTAGAATTGTCAAAAGAGTAAAATAAGAAACAAATATATTTTCTATAGTTTTGAGAAAGGTCATTAGCATTCAAATATTTCTCCAAGGTCGTCTTCGGCCGCTCACACACACATTCGAAAATTACTAAGCAAGGTGAGCGATTTCGCGATTCTAAACTTACAAACAATCGTATTTACGTTATTCCCAGTAAATGTGGAAAAACTCACTGGGGAAACAGGCCGCCCCCCACAAAGCCAGGCTTGAGGAGCACAGAAAAGCCATAATCAAGGGCGAGATAGAAGAATCTGGAATGGCCGACCATGTCTGGAGAGAATGAAAGGCGATCACTTACTTTTCTGGGAGGAGTTCCCGATTATTGACAGAGAACGCTGTAGGAAACAGAGAAAGATCAAAGAGGCAGCACATATCAACATGTCGACTGAATGTATTAGTCAGACAAGTTCAACCTGATGTATCTTCCGCTGAATGGATCGGCCGAAACGTCGTGTTAACAACACAAAGTTCAATCGTTCGAAGAAACAAATAATCATAAATAAATTTACCACAGAACCAATGAATTAAAAAAAATTGTATAAAGAATAAGACGGAAGGCAATAATAACAGGTTACTTTATGATTACTTGGGAGTATTTCGGGTTTTTATTTATAATTTTTTATTTAGATATTTGAAAATAAATAATAGTAGGGGCGAGTCCAGATCCCATTGATTCGCCTCTGTACAAGGCCAAACGAAAGCAGGACAGGAGGGGATGTGTATCTTTTCCACTGTACGATTAAATGAGAGGTGTCACACCGTCTGTTTTTCTGTCACGCTATAGAAACCATCTAAACGTTGGCGCAGCCCAACCAAATTTGACATTCATACTCAATGAACCTAGGGGAAGGTTTTAAAGTAAGTTTTGAGAAAAGGATTTTAGACGGGGGTTCTATTTAAAATGTAATTATAATGCTAAAATGGACTTTTACTTTCCGTTCAATATGCATATATACATACACATATCTTCTCAATGTATGTTTATGTATAATTTTTAAGAGGTCAACATGAAGGGAAACTTTCCCCTCTAAGAGGACAACATGAAAGGGGACATTTTCCACCGTTTAAGGGGTCAAAGTATAGGGAGATTTCCCCCCCCTTTAAGGGGTTAAAAATGAAGGGAAACCTTTTCCCCCTTATTCCTTTCCCCCCTTATACTACTGCGATACCAAGTAAGGTAAAAATCACTGCACTTGTGAGTTCGTTTACGAAACGAGCTTGCTAAACATCGCATTTTGGTAGGCGTATTTAAAAAGGTCAGTTTAGTCTGACACAAGGCTATAACTTTGGAGTTCCGAGTGAGAGTCGAATTCAGGGAACTAGAGGATTAGGGTGCATGACGAGCTTCTTAACTCAGCGATTCTTTTTATCAAAATGTTGACCTCTGCCAGAGAAGTTGGAGGAGGTATATGTATTCACTTATAATATCTCCAAAAGTTCTCAACAATTGTTTTTGGAAGGGTAGGCCATCGGCTAAAGAAGAATCGATCAAATTTTGGGGCGGATCCAGAAAGTTGTTTCCAATTGAGAACAATATATATTAAGGAGAGATAAACAATTGCCCGAAATATGGAAAAAGACAAACGCAGTTACCTCCCCTGCACTTTACCTACGTATGAACTGATGTTAATCCAGTCTTTAGTTAGTGTATGGCGTTGGCAGAGGTTTGCGCTCTCTGGGTGCTTTACTAGTTTCCTGATTTTGTCTGTTAATCCAATTCGTTACACATTTAAAGCAGCTGATCTGTTGCGTTTTTCCTGCCCAGTTGAACGTCACAAAACATTCATATTGCGGATATATTTGAATTTCTATGACATATTTTTCTTTATGTAAGAAACTATATAGCCACACTGATGAGTCGTATAAACGACGAAACTGCGCTGT
>VCCN01001104.1:1678751-1719771 GCA_006491835.1 Architeuthis dux | reverse complement strand
AAATAACTAAGACTCCAGGACAAATTATTAATGAGAATAAAATGGTTACTTTTATTAACTTACTAATTATGTTTTAGAATTGTCCAGATTTCCTCCTATCGTAGATTTTTATCGGATAAACTGGAGAGAGAAATCAGTCAGATCTAGCCGAAAAATGGTTACTTTGGCAACCATGTGCTGACTTTTCAATGGGGTTCATGCAAGAACATGTTGTATTCTATGGCTCACGAACCACTCGTCCATTTAGTGATGTTCAATTTAAGATCAAGATGTTGCTATAAATAACAAACCATACTTGGCTACACTGAGACAACCACTAAAATCTCTCGTCCACTAAGCAAAACTTCTGTCTAAAGGGTTGGATGCAAAAACTGCTCATGCTGGAGAACTTAAAGATGCTTAAGCATAATAAGCAAGACATTTGTCACTTAAATGAGTCAGAAAATATATATTTTCTTCAGTATATCTTGCACTTTCCTTTTTCCATAGAGGGCACACAGCTGCCCCCCCCCCTGGTTCCAGCGCCTCCAGCCTAAGATACGTAATGTTAGCAATAAAATATAGACAGAAGAATAGACAACATTTTAATAGATAAATACACACATGCACTTTTCCAAAATATACATACGTTGTTAATTGTAGTTCTGGGCATTAACTTGCGTAATAATGCTATAATACACGATCCATTAACTTATCTTTGTAATCTTGCGATAATTCACTTTTATTGGAAATAAAAAGGTGTACGCACAGAAACATTTCCGATTTATAAACTTGCAGTTTTGCAACAATTTTTTTACTGAACACTTAATACAAAGCTTCATTTGAACGTAAACATTTCTTTCCTTTTCCTGTTATTCTTTCGGAACATTTTACCATATTTTACATCATGAAAGTAAATAGCATCTGGTAGTAATCACAGTTATTTACATTGTATATACATCTTTTAAAAGACCATGTGTGTGAAATCTAAAAGCAGAAACCTCCTTAGGCAGCCAATGCTATTTCAGAGCTAACCGAGGCATGACCGACATGGTTTTTAAGCAGATCCAAGAAAAATGCCGGGAACAAAACAAAGGAACGCCGACTTAGATCTTCGTACGTGAAACCAAAGTCAATAACGTGTGGAATATATATATATATTAATAATAGAAATATTTGGGGAAAAATACATGGTATATACAAGAAAGAAAATATGTTGTTGTTGATAATATTTATTCAAAAAGTGTTCGACACTTGATAATTATGAGTGGAGCTTTAGCATATATGTTGAGGAAAAGCACGATATAGACCGGGCGTATATTTGCTAATACTCTCTGTGTAGGAATAACGAACTAAATTTGTTGATAAATTATCGCCCGAGGGGTACACCATAAACCTATAAACAAATTTTACGAAAAAAAACTTTCCTAAAACTAGTAGACATAAACTCGTAAGGCTTTTATAATAACAAAAATACATATAACGATGAATAGGTTTTGTATAAATACTGAAAAAAGGGAGATTGTCTTGATTAGATACTATTGTGCTCTGTTCATGCTGGGCTCAGTCCACGTGTAGTAATCTCTTCTTAGAACTTAAATCTCGTTTGCGGGAAATCTTTTTTGCGAAATCTCACCTGGCGTTTTGAAATCTTTTGCCAATCAACGTTCGGGAAAACCGAGTTCGGGAAAGTGAAATTCGTGAAGATGATAAAAACAATGGCCCGAATTAAAAGTTGTATAAACACTAAAAATTAAGTTGAAGGTACAAAATCTAGTCAAATTTAATAAAAATAATGTTACAATACTTTATCCAATGATGATGACGATGATAATGATGATAATAATAATAAAAGATTGCTTTAATAAGACTAACTAGGTCTCATAAAAGAAACATGGCGCCAAGAGAACGGTTATAGGGAGTTAAGTTAAAATATGTGAATCAGCTTCTACCAAACCATGAAAAGTCTTCGTGGCCGATTGGTAAAGCCGTAAACCAGACTCCCTCTGGTAATGAGTGTGAGTTCGATACCCACCGAGAGCTTACTTTTTATTTTCGATCGCTCTGTTATTCGTTGCCACAAAAACGATGGCCCGAATTGAAAGTTGTATAACAACTAAGAATTAAGATTAATGTAAAAATTAGTCAAAGTTAATAAAAATAATGTGTTACAATACTTCATCCAATAATAACAAAAAATCTTCATGACGTTAATGCTTTGGGATTGAACGAATCGTAGAGTAATAGAAACATAGGGTCTGTGCAAATGTTTCTTAAATGTGTATTCGGGCTCTAGTTTTAAGTTTTAAAAAAAGGGGTCTGGAAACTTTTGCACACAACTAGTATGCCCGCGCAACATTATAACAAAAATGCCTTTGTTTATAAGTGCATACTAATGCATCGATAAGGGTGGAACCCCGTGAGTGTTGAGAGTGTGTGCATAAAAAAATGTATCAGTAATAAAGAAGATGAAGAAGAAATAGGTAACTATGGTTATAACCCTCAAACACAGCAAAACATTCATCTCATATCAACTTGTCTTTTTCTCTCCCCTCCACCCTTGCCAAACATTTAATGCTGGTTGCTTACTACCCCACTGTCGCGCCCCTCCCCTGGTTCCATCCCATCCCTCTTCCTCATCCGTTACATCCTCATTACCCCCTCCTGCCAATCATACGTCTTCCCTATCTCTTCAAGCGCCCCACCCCCACCGACTGCCGCCTAGCCCTTCACCGTCAGACAACAGACTTTTATCTCTCATCCCTCCACCCACGATCGCAGACATACCCGAACACGCACCCACCCCCATGTACACAAAGGATGCCCCACCCGTCTTAGTGGCGCTTCCTCCACACGCTGCTATTTGACTCCTGTTAATAAACAAAACAAGTGTGAAAAAAAAAAGAATGTATATTGCGTCTCTTAATATCAGGGTTGCCAGATCAGTTTTCGCAAAAACGGACAATAGTGTTTCCAAAATGGTCATCCCTGCTCGAAATCTGTCAAAATAGGACAGAAAAGAATTGATGGCTAAAAATAGCTAATAATGGCTAGAAGTAGCTAGGTCATTAAAACAATAATTAAAAATAAATAGCTAAAAGTGGCTAGAACTTATATCCGATATCTAAAAACAACAAAAAATATCTAGATTTAGATATAAAATATCTAAGTTGGCAACGCTGAATTGTGCCTTAAATTCGGACAATTTTAGATGTCAGCTTAAAATGTTTAGTCGGTCATCAGGACTAAAAGAAAACGACACCGTCCGAAATCAGACAAATCTGGCAACCCTGCTTAATATCCAACGAATATATAATTCTTCCCAAGTGTTGTTCGGACTATTAGAAACCGTTAACCAAAACTGTCAACATCAACGTAGGTTTCTTCAGTTTTCAAGAGGTTCTGGCTGCCTATGTATCGCGCGTACAGGCGACCACTAATGGAGTTAAGAGGGCTAAACATTTAAACATATAGTCGTTATGTCAAGAAAAAAAACTTTTTTTAAACCCCCCCCCCCAAAAAAAAAATAGTGTTCCTAAACTCGGTCAAAATGAACAGAATAAATCTTATGGTTAAAAACGGTTGATAATGGCTAAAATAGCTAGATTATTGTTACAATAATGAAAATAGCTAAAAGTGGCTAGAATCAGACGTCAGGGCTAAAATAAGGACACAATGTCCGAAATCGGACAAATTGGCAACTCTACTGCGAACACACAGATAAGCGTTGCTTTACTCCCTTCTGTTTTCTTTAGCATGACAGAAACTAACAACAAAAAGTTGCACAGTCTTTTATATTGTAAGATGTTTTTTTGGTAGTTTAAACAATGTTTCGGCTACGCCACTTTACAGCCTTCTTCAGGCACACAATCTGAAAGGAAAGTGAGCTTTCTTTTTCCAGAAAATCCTGGCGAAAGGTTATAGTGGCAATTTTTTCCTGGAAAACAAAGTCCCTATTTTCTCTTTACGCGTTGTACATCTGAAGAGGGCTGTAGAATAGATCGGCCGAAACGGTGTGACAACAACAAAAGCAACTTAAAAAGAATGAGTTCCATAGTCTGAACAACTGATGTCGACGGGAAATATGCAACTATCTCATCCATTTAAGCTTTTAAAAAATCAAATACAGGATTCTTTCGCTAGCCGAAAGTAGAGCGTTTCCCTGAAAATCTTTTGTAAACCGAAATGGCGTAAATCGAAGAAGCAATTGCCATCAATTTATATAGGAAAACGTTTTGAGCGTTCCCAGACCAAAAATGTGATTATGATAGGTTAGGCTGAACTTTCGGAGGCTGGTGTGGTTGGAGAGACAGGATGTAGGAGAGGAAGAGGCTGCCGCTGCAAAACAAACGTTGAACGCTATTTTCGCGATAACTGTACTCCCATAAGATACATCACATACAATTACTCAAGTTTACTAATAGAACATTTTAGAACAGGTCTGAAAAAAAATTATACAATTTGTTTATACAAGCACACATCATAATAATCATATTTAAACAATGTCTATGGCCTTACTTTGCGGTGGTGTAATAAACATCATATGTCTTCTTAAATCATGTACACCTGTTGATAACACTACATATTCCGGTAATCTATTCCAAAGTCCCACCACTCTATTGCTAAAAAAGAATGTTCTGATATTCAATCACCATGCTATTTGTTTCTACCGTATATGTGTGGCCTCTCAGTCCCTTGTAACCCATTCTAGTAAAAAAATACATCAGGGTTTACTATTTCTAAACCAAACATAATCTTAAACATTTCTATTAAGTCTCCACGATCTCTCCTATATTCTAATGATGTCGTAGTTATTCTTGAAGATGTTTACTCTTTTCGTTGTGAGTATATTTGAGTCCTGCTATACTAGTGAGTTCCAATTGGTTATTATTATTTGAGAGAAGTTGTAAGGGATTCTAATGATAGATATTAACAAATTTAAAATACAACAAAAGACATACTCACACAGATCCAATTTATTCATACATTTACAATGAAGTTATTTACTGTTTTCATCAGGGTTTACTAGTTCTAAACCAATCTTGAACATTTCTATTAAGAAAAAAATCTTTCTCGGCGACTATTGCACGTAGTCAGGCATCCGCAAACATTTGAAAGCAGAGGCTCTCGCACTCCTACACATAACCACGCACACACAAGTGTTTGTAGACTCGCACAAATACCTGTTGAGCTTTATGTCAGAAGTCGGTTAGATGTTGTTTAAGATATATCAACATGTGCTTCTTATCAGAGGATGCAAAACTTATCTTTTTTTTTTCTTTCTTTCTTGGAAATACACAAAGCCAACTCCTTCACTGTTTACCTTTGTCTACGTGTATATGAAAATTATGCGCCTGTCTTAGAACCATCATTGGCAAACTCGTCTCGAAAGCCATTGCTAGTAAGTTCGTTGCTCACTAGATCGTTTTCGAACCAGGCCACGTGCCAAAAATCTTTTCAGCTCAACGATAGCAAATCCCATCACCTCTAGGTGACTGTGCAACAATGGGATACGTTTCAATCTGATGGATTTAACTAACGCTTTTAATTTTAGCTAGCTGTTTATTATTGATTTGTTTAACGGCATATCGACCCTTGGTGGGTCATTTAGTGCCGAATTCAGTAGGGTGGGGGTCCCGCCGTGACTCTTGAGGGGAGAGAATCCCAAATCCCTGTCACTGAGACAAATGCCACGAGGATAAAGGGGAGGGTGGAGATCCCAAAAGCTTCTCACGACGAATCCTGAGCATGCTGATGGTGATCGCCTCCCGACCAGCTGGCCAAGATATCCTGTGCAACTTCTCCAGGACGATACCCGAGCATGCCACAAGGAACCCCGTAGGGCCATGGTTATCTGAACTTCGAGAGCATGGCGGTTTCGAAGTACAGATACTACACTTTGATCTTAGCCAAAAGGCCACGCTTCTTTATTCGCCTCCCCACGGCGGCAAATTTGACATGAAGTCTTTTTAATGTGGCGGTCGACCCCACACGCGAACGAGCAGGCGAGGGTGGATATCCCATGTCCCCGTGCCTAGAGACCTGAGGGGGGATAATCCCAAATCCCTGTCGCTGAGACAAATGCCACGAGGACCAGGATGGGTCCAAAAGCTCCTCAGGACGGATCCCGAGTGTTCTAATGGGGTGACCGCCTCTCGACCAGCTAGCCAAGATATCCTGCACAACTTCTCCCAGGACGATACCCGAGCATGCCACAGGATCCCATATGGGCCATGTTTCTCCGAACTTCGAAGCCATGGCGGTTTCGAAGAACATATACTACACCTTGATCTTATCCGCGCTGTTTATGTAACACGTGATGTCATTAGTAGGAATTATTAAACAAACTATTATAGTACCCGTCAAAAATGACGGGATTATTTATGTTTGGGTCGGCACTTCTACCCAGTATCGGAGTATATGTGCTCTCTACCTAGGATCAGTATCGTTCCCTGGCACTCTGCGTGTAGTATATATGCAAGGTTCAGAGTGTAATATCTGTGTGCTCTCTGTCGCACACACACACTCAAAATGTGGATGGATCTGGGGAATCTTTTGCCTCTAACCCACATGTAAAAGGCCTTGTGTCGCATTTTGTCTGCTTGAGAGGACGAATGAATTCCGATAATCACCAGATCCATAGCTTTTTCCCTTTTCAGTATGCCTTTCCTGCTCTTACAAAGCCCTCTTCATATTTGCATATAGGTATGTGGACATGTCATGCATTTACTGTTTTATATGCCGTGAAGGGCAAAGTACCAGCGAATCGTTAGGCCGTGAAATAGACTCCGGATTTGTCTGTTAATAGTCATGCCGTTCCCAAGGCGCGAACCCGCTGCCAAATTATAGTGCAAGCGTACTTGGCAGGTGAGATTAGCTTTTCTTTTTTTATCCTAGCATGTCTGTTCGTTAACAACCGTTTTAGGTAATGAGATTTGGGAAATACAGACTTGCCCCTGCTATCCGAAAGAGAAGCGTTCCTATGAAAAACACCTTTTGTGAGCTGATAGCGGAATCGACCGAGTCGTCCGCTGCTGCTGATAGCGAATTTAAAGTCAAAGAAAGAGACGTGAAGATTCCTCAGAACGGCATTTTCAGTTTTTTTTCTCTCCACCTTTTAAGTTGTCTACTGATATCGGGCAATGTCATGTGGTTCAAAAGACAGGTTTTTTTCTTCATTTTTTTTTTCTTCAAGCAAAAGCTTGATAAATACAAATGAACACAGGATAAGTTAGGGTTAGTGTTTTTAGCGTAAGGGTTAGAGTTGTGGTTGGTATTTTTAGGATTTAAGCAGCAGCTAAAGCGGCGGCCATTTGCAAACAGGAAACGTCAGGATTTCCCCCCTCCCTTTTTTTACTGGTTTCTGTTGGGGATTCTAAAACTGAAAATGAACCGTCGATTTATTTATATTCCTACTCAAGTAGGTGTCTTGCCGTTTGCTAACAGTTAGCGAGTTAATCTTGCCAACTGTTACTACTGTGTATTGGGTTTTGATCCTCACTGGGTGCCACATATTCGGGTTTTTGTACCAGACTAAGCTAAACTTGTAAATATCTCCTCATAGCCAAATGGGAGTATTGCCAGGGGTTGATGGTGAAAAGGTTTTCCTTGTCCGTCGTATTTAACCACATGGTTAGTCGAACAGAGTATTACTACTGTGTAGTGAGTTCACTCTTCACTTGATGCTCCACACTACGTAGTGGTCTTGTGCATGACTAAGCTCTGTAAATATCAAATCGAGCCCATGGCCCCCTTAACCAACCAATTCCCACACGCCTATGCACACACGCACACGTATTACGTGGGTGTATGTATATAAAAAACAGTAGATTAATATATAATACGTACCTTGTTTTTTCATTAATAAGATAATAGATATTTGCATTCTTTCTCTCCCTAAAGCTATCTGGTTGTTCAGAATTCCTGTTTTATTCCCAAACGGGTAATAGGAAACGAATTTACAAAAAAAAAAGAAAAAGAAACTATTATCGAACTAAACTATTTCCTCCTCGCCTTTTTGTTTCTACATCTTATTCCCTGTGCTCTATTCTTTGACAATGATGGTTTTCCATTATTTTTCACGAAATCTTTTTTTCTCCTATTCCCTTGCGTCACCGCACGCTTTTCGCCTCGCCCCTTCTGTCAAATGATTCAAGAAGATGATGAGCACCCACAGGTGGAGAAGATAAGCGGCTTCCAATTCGTAGTCTACTGGAAAGATGCGTGATAGACCCCTGCCTCTCTCCCAGGAGATCGACAGGCAAGATTAACAAGGGATCGCTGCACACCGTTTTTGTTTACCCTAAAATTTGAAAATGATTTCGCGAAAACCCGAACAAGAATGTTGCTTTACAAACATTTGTATTAACTTCACCGCTCGCGTAAAGCACATACATTCCTCTTCGTATTCTATAACTTAGTTATTACCCGTGAAAAAAAAAAAACACGGAAAACTTTGAATTTCTATGGGATGATTTTATTTAATTATTTTTTGAAAAGACACACACATATATAGAAATTTATTTATTTATTTTATTTATTTATATATATATAAATGGTCATAAGTATGCGACACAGTTGTGCATACATTTGTTAGTAGCATGTTCATCTGATGATCGAATCGTGAAACCGGCTGTACAGGTTGTTATGAACCAATGAAATATTATTTCTTGTGTATATGATATTAATAGTTGACACTGTGACAAAAATTGTTTGTAAAATAAATGTATTCTGATGAAGCTGTAACCAGCAAAACCTGTTAATAAATTATTGTTTGGTTAAATACGACGGACAACCTTTCACCTTTTTGGTTAATCTTTCTTGTTTACGCACAAGAGAACGTATGTTCGGATCCAATATATATATAAACATTGTCCGAACGATATATTCGATCGAGCGCTTTCGACTGTACGTTCAGCCATTTTCGGGATCTTGAAAACTGTATTGTGTGAACGGTTATAATAGTGTCCAAATTAATTCCATTATGTGCCATTGGTTAGTTGTCGTTACAGCACAAGTGGTGGGCGAATGCATTATTTGTTAGAAGGGGGTTTAAGATGTTTAGTTATTAAACATATTTAAAACTCCCTGTTCATGGCATATAATATATTTTATATATTAGTACCGCCCTAAAATAAGTACACCCCTACCACTATGTTCTAGAAAGTTAATTTTCTTCTAATCCAAATATAGCAGAAATGTTATTATTTCTAGTGGAACATTACACAATCAAGAGATATTATCCGGTATTATTTATGACCAAACTCTACAGCATTGAAACTCTGTTGCCATGAATATGGTGCCGTCCAAAAATGAGTACAGCACTACGAACAAATATTGTTGGCAACAGTTTCAATACTGGAGTTTGGTCATGAATAATACCTGATAATATCTGGTTTATTGTGTATGTTACTCTAGAAATAATAAAATCCTGTTCTGTTTGGTTTAGAAGACAATTATCGTTCTATTAACAAGTGATACTTATTTATGGTTGATACCATATATATATATTTTATAGAAGTAACTTATATACTGGATGCTGTAATATATTTGGTATATCTAGCTTTGTTTCTGTAGAGTTAGAGCTGTTTCTTCACATTCTCTTATTTTAAGACATAGTTCACTACTTCAAACCTGTTAATAGGGTAAATAAATGTTTATATTATTAATTTCATCTGAAGTTTTATTAAAAAGTGACTGAACGTGCTCGAGTGTAAAGTTCATTGTTTCAAATGGTGGTTAGGAAACATTTTTTGAAAATGAGTGCAATACAGTTGGCCTATGTGAAGAGTTTGATCCTCACTTGATGCCCTTTGTGTCAAACAAAGCTTAGTAATTAAGCTTATATGAAGAGAGGGTGAGGTACACAGGTAGGTTTATCGATCGACGCTAGTAAATCGATGGATTGGCTAAATGTCCAGACGGAAATATATATGCAGAAAAATGCAATAATCTAAACTTTGGAACGTGCATAAAAAGCGACGAGAAATGCTTTGTAATGCTTATTACAGCTATAAAATCCCAGCGAGGGGGAGCCAAAACAAACATTCAACATCAACCCAATTTCTTTCTCTTTTCCGAACCCCCATTGCCTCAGGAATAGTTAAGAATGAATATCGTGTGGATTTATTTTGTTGACACGGATATGGTTGACTTCGACTCTGCGGGATCCGACAGTAGGAAGCCAAAGCAGACTTTTTGAAACCAGAGCCGTAATATGTTATTATCTCTGGGATCAAAAGATCTAACGATAGACAAAACCTTATGAATGGAATCTTTTTCTTCTTCCTGTAGATTCCTAGCAGAGCATTGGGTCGTATTGCGGTTTCGATAGCAAGTAGGTTTTAGAGGGTGGAATTGCTTGCCCACACACCGCCTTACAGTGCTAAAGGGCTCCAACTGACCTGATATTTGCCCGTAACGGGGGGGGATTCATGCCTTTCCCAAGGGCGTTAGTTCCAAGTGAACGTTCCTGTGTAAAAAAAGCTATTTACTCTTACGGTAAGTTAGTTATGGGGAAATGGTTTGGCCAAGTGCTCACTTGGGATAACCATTTCTCTGCTAAGTGAATGATATAGTTACACACAGTGTTGCCAACTCAAAAAATATTTTCGCGCTAGTTTGATTGCCAAAAATGGCCAAATGACACTAAAACTGGTCAATAATAGCCAGAAAGTTGCCGAAAACGGCCACACTGTTTTATGCGCAAACGTGCTAATTTAGCGCTTCTTGCATTTCCAAAACAAGAAATGCGCTGAATCTAGCGGGAAACGCGCAAATCGGCAACACTGGTTACAGTAGTTAGTTTTCGAGTCCGGGTAAATGCTAGGTTTTCAAATGCTGATCCACAAAGTAGGTAATCTCTCCCCGCCTGGACGATTGGTATAACTTTATTTTCCTACCTCATTTTCTCGCTATTTGTGTAACAGACAAAAAGCCTAGCTTTGAAATGCCAATATGTATATATTCCTACATTGGTGTACACACATGCATTTTTAGATATACATACAGAGATATTGAATTATAGAAAGAAAGGAGATACAAAGAGGCGACGATGATGATGGCTGCTACTCGATCATAGGAGCATGGCGGCTCCTGGGAGAGCACACTGTTATGTCTTCAATGAGTCAGCGTGTGCGTGAGAAATGACCGGATGCACAGTCCGCTCCTAGCTTGGCAAGATGTTCTTCTAATCGACGGCAGACCATTGGCTAAGACACTCGCAGAGGAATCTTGTTGCTGCATACGGCAACTTGTATTCCCAGACGGTCAGCCATCTAGGTAGTGACCAGGCTCGACAAAGACATGTATGTTACCTACTATACATGATTACTTGCGACAGGTTTTTCACTTGGGATTAAAAAACCTTGTCTTTCATTTTGTTGTCTGGTCTTTTTGACAGTTATGTTGTCCCGACAGGGCCAGAGCCAGGGATAAGTGAAAAAAAAAGCAGCCAAGTTAAAATATTGATTCTTCTAAATTTGGATATACAGGTTTCCCCCGCTATACGAAAGTAGAGCGTTCGTATAAAAACCTTTCGTAAGCCGGATAGGCGTTAAGCGAGGAAACGATTACAATTGATTTATATGGGGGGAAATAAGGTGCGTGCTGCCTCTATAACGGCTCGCTGCAAAATAAACGCTGGGCCCAATTTTCGCTTTTCACCTTGTTTTCGAAAAGCGGAGATACCTGTAGTATCATTCATCTTACGTATAGCATTCTCGATTGTCTTTACTTTATAGTGCACATCGTCATTGTGTAAGTTTACACATATCGTCATTGTGTAAGTTTACGCATATCGACATTGTGCAAGTTTACATAATGACGATGTGCAATGAGGATATAACTTTCTCATAGCTTCTTACTTAAAGCAGTCAGCTCAACTTTCATCCCCTTGAGAATGAGTGGGAGCGATAGATTGTCATTTACAAATGGATTTTTCTTTAACAAAAATGAAAGGCGATCTTTTGTTTTATGTCGGTAAAGTCAAATACGTGGAAGCTACTCCTACTTGGGGAATTACAAAATTTGTATTTAAAAAATTGTTTTAATTATTAATTTCAGTTTCAATTATCGTGTCATTTCATTATGCAAGCACGCGTAGGTTGTCCCTAAGCTCCAAATATCTGCTGTAAACAATTTATTATGTCAAATTTACTTGGTGTAGACAAGATAAGGCATTACATCATAGAAAGCAATGTTCCTTTTGGAAGATGTACAATCAAGCTACTTGATGTATGTATTTGGCTAAAGGCAGAGGCGGCGCGTGGGAACAGACAGACTCTGCAAAGGGGGCGCAGTTCTGGGGCGAAATCGGACCCTACCGTTTAAACCTTTTTACTTTTGTGAGGGGCGCAAATTCAACAATTTGCTGTGGGGCCTTGCGCCGCCACTGCATTAGTAAATATTAAGCACTCTTCTCAACGGGGGCTATATCGCACCCAAGAGAACGAACATTGAGCTGGAGGGGGGGAAGGTTGAGAAACCCTGCTCTAAAGATTCTTTCGACAGCTGACATATTACTTGTTTCCTCTGCGCATGCGTAGGTGGGAATGAGACACATTAAAGGTTCGTAGCGATGAAACGAAAAAGTGGATACGCGTCTCTGACAAGAATTAATAATTCTCTTTGCAACTTGATCATCGCTTATTTAAAAATTCACACATTTTAATTTAATCAGTTTACGTGGGAACCTCAACGGTTAGAATAAGTGTTTTTCCATCGTTTAATCACTCTGTATGTAGACCTCCATATCTACAATAAGTTTCTTACAGCAGATAAGGGTAAAACTGGAAAGAGAATGCACTCGTATCTGAACTTTTATAGGCTGGTCACCTAGCAAGAAGAAATGACAACAGATGGGGGAAAAGATTAACAGACAAGCGCCCATTGGACAGTAAACGCAGTAAGAAGAAACCAGACACAAGATGGAGGGATGAGATAGAAAAGTTTGCCGGTAGCAATGGTTAGCACAAGATAGGTCGTCATGGGAAAGGCCTTTGTCCAGCTGTGGACTTTTAACGGCTGATGATACTTATATATTAATAAGTGGTCATAAGTATGCGACACAATTGTGCATAGATATATTAGTAGCATGTTCATCTGATGATCGAATCGCGAAACCGGCTGTACATGTTATGAACCAATAAAATATTATTTCTTATATATATATAAAATATGATATTAATAGTATACAATGTGGAAAGAAACACAAATTGTTCGTAAAATAAATATATTCTGATGAAGCTGTAACCAGCAAAACATTGCGTTTCTTTCCACATTGTCAACTATTATAGCATCTTGTCATCATCCAAATACTGATCATATATATAAGTGTGTCTGTACCTACGTATTGATGTATATTTAGAGCTATGTTTTGTCCATGAATATGTTTTTGTACCAGCTATAGCCTTTTTTAAAACAAATGTTATGGAACCTTTTAAAACAAAAGACTCTCCAATAAATGGGCTATTCCTAAGGAGGGTATATATAGACAAGGTTTCTCAGTCTTTGCAGCAACAAAAGTGCCCAAGGAATTTGTTGCTCGAACTAATGACCAATATAATGTGGAATGCTGATAATGTTTACTTTCTGTGTATAACCCGCAACAGATATAACATGTGAATACTTGGCCCGTCTATGAACGTGTCTTTATATATTCGGAGGTCGATGGTTTTCAAGGTCGTCTTACAGGTCAATTCGTTGGTGTAGTGTGTTTGATCCTCACTGGGTATCTCTATACTGTGGCCTTTTCAGAATGAGTTAAGATGAATACATAATTAATATATAATCAATTAAAACGACGTATAACGATTGGATCGTGAATATATAATACCAGCTATGACGTACCGATGTGAAACATGGAAACTAACTAAATCACTTTAAAATAAACTCATAACACAAAGAGCGATGGAAAGAGCAATGTTAGAAATAACACTAAGGGATAGAAAAAGATCGAAATTGGTCAGAGAACAAACCAAAGTAAGATATCATAGATAGTTAAGAGACAAAAATGGAGATGGGCTGGAAACCTAGCAAGAAGTAAAGATAACAGATGATGCAACAGTTAAAGATTCGAGCCCCAAATATAGCAAACGCAGAAGATGTGATAGAAAGGTTTACAGATATGACACGGCAGAGGTTAGCACAGTCAGGGTCGACATGAAAGGAGCTGAGAAGGACCTTTGTCTGGACTTATGATGACTGATGAATATATATATACCTCCACTGGTGTTAGAAAAAACTTCCTCTCGGCAAGAGTGGCAAATACATGGAACAGCCTAAGTGAAAAGACAGTCACATCCGAGAATATCAATCTTTGTTCTGATATCGGACATACCAAATTGAACTACCATTTTTCTTATTAGTTTAAACCCAGCCCAAATACACTGAAGCTGGTTTAATGATGCAATTAACTGCTGTCAAAAAAGCTTATTTCAAGTATATTCAAGTCTAATCTAGGCGCGATGGTTAACAAGATCACACAGACCAATTTGTGAGCGTAGATGGTATGATCTTCCGTGGGTGCCCCACATGTGTAGTCTTGTGTTGAACTGATTTTAGTAAATATATTGTAGACGTCACATCGTAAAGCTAGTGGTTAGTAAAGTAGTTTCACTACCCAAGTGAGTTCAATCCTCCTTGGGTGCTCGACTACTGTGCCAGACGATTGATTGATTTAGCGGCATATCAACCCTTGGTTGATCATTTAATGACGAAATCAGTTTAAAATTCCAAAAAATAGTCTTGCGATTTTATTTTAAATAGTCTCGCGGCTTTGGTGACAAAACAAATGGTCCCTGTTTGGTCACACTATCTACACTCACAAATTGCTCTTACACCTCTGCAGGGGATGCAGCCGGCGTATTCTAGGTGAAAGGATTGCGACTTTATTTTTTTAAAAATAACCTTTCACCAGAGTCTTGCGACCTTGGTGAAAGGTTTGTTTTTTTTTGGTTTTTTTTTTAATTTAAAAAAAATAAATTATTGTGTTTATTATAGTCTTACTTTGGTAAACGGTTATATTTTTAAAAGATAGTCTTGCGATTTTGATGAAAAACAGGTGGCTTCTGTTTGGTGGTGTCTTACCCCCATGCAGGGGATGCAGTCGGCGTATTCTAGGCCCCACCCGACATGGCCGTGTGACAGACTAAGATAAACTTAATAGACAAATAATATATCGAATCGAGAGTATGAAAACTAATCGTTTAATTCTGATCACAAGTAGCCTGGAAAATCCGCATTAAGCTTTTAGCAATAATCGGCAATGTTAAATCAAACACGAACACATGAGCCTCATTTTATGTCATGGGGGTTTATGAGCTTTTCCCATATATAAAAGAAGCCTCTTTTTTGTGATCGCTTTGGGAGAGGGTGACATTAAGCAAAGGATATCAACATTGGATCAATGGACGTTCATTGTCATAAACAACTTTACATTATAAAAACATAATGACATTATTCAAATGGTTCTTCGGACGATTGGACTCCTTGTTATTTATGAAGAAGGTCGAAGAATGGATCGGTCGAAACGTCGTGTTTACAACACAAATAACAAGGAGTTCAATCGTCCGAAGAACCATTTGAATATTAATGACCCTTCTCAAAACTATAGAAAATAATGACATTAATATGAATTTTAAATGAAGTGTTTGGGACCGACTGCTTTTGATAACAGAACCCCTTTGATAACATGATACGTGATTATAATAAACGGCTTCGTCTGTAGTTGTGTTTGCAAGTTATTTTGATGGCAGCAATCTCTACGGAATAAATATCAAGTTGAAGAATTAGCAGAACAATTATCGGGTCCTAAAAGCTCTGATTCATTTCTTTCCCCTGTTTCGTCTCTATTATGTTCTCTTGTTCTGTTTGGGTGTGACGCCTATTCTTCCTTTTATAATGTACACAGCTTATAAATGTTAAACGTTGGATATAAGGTTGACATTAACAGAAATGATATAATTGTCATTTTTGTGATTGGTTTCATCGTTACACCCAATCTTATAGTTATTATGCCGGCATCACATAAAATAGTCGCACATGTTTAAATAACCGATCGCTCACAGACGGTATTAAATATCATACTGGGTTCATTCACCCCAAATTACGTGTGAGTGATTGAGTAATTCCATGTGTACTGTTTTACCCGTGCCGTCAAAAAATGACGGTTATATTTTAAAAAATTTGAAATTGAACTGTACTTAAAATAAATATCATAAACATTATGTTGCTCCGCATTTGTATATGTTCAACCAGAATGAACCCGGATTGTTTACGCATTTGCAAATAAAAAGGGAGACTACTCCATAATTAGCATTTAATAGTTATAGTGAGAAGATATTTATATCAGCAAAATAATTACCTTTAAGTGGAAGAGTTCATTGTTACGGACAGAAATCGAAATAAAATCACTCTTAATTATGAAATCAAGGAATGGATAATTTTACATCCGACAGAATATGATAATTATAAAGATATTTATTAATTGGGAATCCATATCAGCCCGGTATCAGTGTTAACGATTGCTAAACGGAAGACCTAGATTGTATAAATGAATAAAGAAACCGTGCGGGGATCGAACCCGCGTCCACCCTGGAAGACAATTTATACGCGGTCCTGCTCTTTACCACTGAGCCAACAGCACTACAATGGAAAGGCAGCGGGCCGAAACTTACACATTCGCTCGCCTCCTTATTCTAACCGATCGTATTTAGGTTCCGGGCCGCTGCCTTTCCTTAATTTATAATTATCACTGTTAATTATATAAATATATTAACACAAATATAGAGTACTCGTAGAAATACTTTGTTCAAATTTAAAGAATTATTTGTTTTTAAAATATTATAATTAATTATGCTGTTTTCTTTTTTTCGCTGTAAAATAAATCTAAATACCCCAAGTAAATTATCCAAGATCAAAGCAAGTGACATTATTCCTGTTTCACAAATATTGTCCTCATTTTAAAGTCTGGTTTTGTACGACTTTTACTATACTTCAGTGTGGAATAATATGGAGAAGTTCACCAACTGCCACCTTTGGTCTGTATGAAATGAATGGACGAACCATAACCTATTATAGTCGTGTTGCTCAAAGTATCTGCATGAATTCTTAGCCACAAAACCACCTTCTTCTCACTCGTCCAAACACGCTCTAATGAGCCGTGCATACAGACGCATAGGCCACAAATGTAAGGCAGTCGTTAAGTTCGAAATTCATACACTAACAAATTAGAATATGAATGGAACTTGCTAAGCATCGCTATAGAGTAGGAACCCATGTTCTTACATTAATGATATTTGTTGACCATTGGGTAGTCTGCCACAAGGTTGAATATATATACAACAACTGTGTGGATCGAACTCGCTACAACAGCGTACTGGTATGTAAGACAAGCTAGCTGACCATCGTGATATGGTAGTCGCCATACTTCAAATAGTAAGAGAGCTTTACAATATCAGCAGGAAATTCTTTAACGCTTATAGCACTGCCAGGCCGATATATCGGACTCGATAACGTAGCCAAAAACACTACACGGGCGATGTATCGGCCTAAACCGGACCAGATTAAAAACTGAAGAAACCGACGTTGACAGTTTTTGGTTGGCGGTAGTGTTTCTGCTATATGGTCAAAAAGGCCATAGTACTAAAAGGGTTAAAAGCAATCTACGCTAGTCTTCAAGTACAGACAAATCAATTTAAAAATTAGAAAGCATTCAGATAGCGTTTATCTCTGCCAACGACACTCGGTAACTAAACACTGAAAGACAATCAGTCCATATATAACTACAATGCATGCCAATTTTCATATTTCGAATGATTGTCTTAATATATGAAAACATATTTCAATCAAATTCTTGGAGATATTGTTGTGGACAAACAGTAAAACATGAGTGAATATATATGAATATAAGACAAAAAATATCTCTAAATCTTATGAATATAAGAAAAAGAATATCTCCAAATCAAATAGTTCCTTGATCCACCGCAGAATTTAATAAATTGTTCCTTAGCAAACGACCTACCTTTCGACAAAATATCATTGAAATTCACTTAGAACTTTTAGAGACATAATGTGGACAATCAAACTAACAGAAAGACAGACACACATGAGTGAATACATATATCACTTCAAACTTCATTGGCAAAGGCAAACATGTCATGGTTGATAAATGGTTGGTGGAGATTTGCCAGGAAGGTACTTGTCTATTGGAGAGAAAAATGTCGAAAACTTAGGCGTAGAACATTGAAATGTATACGGCGTGGCAGCTGTTTCTGCAATTAAAGACGCACACGTCCCCACCATCCTTATCCGAAATTAAACTGTTTCTATAAAAATCCTTCGTAAGCCGGAATGACGTGAAGCGAAAAAGCAATTTATACGGGTGTATTTTTGAGTGTTCCCAAACCTCACAAAATGGTGATGATAGTGCGTTAGGCTGCATCGTCGTTGGTAGGAGGGATAGGAGACTAGTTTGTAGGAAAGAGAGGAAGGGGGTTCGCACTGCGCTTTTAACGGCTCGCGGCAAAACGAAAAAAAGGTGTAGACCGAAAATAGCGTTAACCGTTTGTTTTACAGCGAGTCATCGTCGAGACGGTGCACACACTCTTCCTGTCTCTCCTACATACCAATCTCCTATACCTCCAACCTCGGATGACTCAGCCCAACATACCATCCTCACCATTCTGTGGTTTGGAAAGGCTCAAAATGTGTTCTCATATAAATTAATGGTAATTGCGTTTCGCTTTAGTTCATTTCGGATTACAAAATATTTTTGTAGTTACACCCCCCCCCATAGATGTGAAGTCTATCGTCCATGTTCGAATGTTACATTGCACTTCGCTTGATAGGATCCTGAAATGTTGTGTGTAAACATCATCAAAAACATAGCATATCAAAAGGCAATGAATAGATTTATTAATTGCATCAATTCACTCTTTGCCAATAGCACACCAAACGGTATAATTACACGGGCTGTAACCAGAATTAGCGGAACTAATTTTTGATTCAACAAAACAACACATGAATCTATGTAAGGGGACACAGAAAACGGATTCTTATTATGTATGGAATTTAAAGAAAATCTTGTTTATTTAACTGCTAATTATTTTGATACGTCATATTAATTGCCTGTAAGTATAGGGTGTTCCAAAACTAACGCCCGATTTGTCAAAAAAATTGGGGTCGCATTGTGCCCGACTGGCTTGAGGATAACAGGAAGATCGCTGGCTAGGCCGAAGTGCAGCTATCGAATGGCTGGCTAAATCACCTGACAACCTCTTCAGATTTCTTTCTGAGGGGAATCCTAAAGAACAAAACCAGCCACCATACAAGAATTGAAAACCAGAATAGAAGAATAAGTTGCCACCATCGATGTTTAACTTTGTCAAAATGTGTGCAGATCAGATTGCCGGCTGAATAAATGCATACAAATGGATGACAGTCATATTAAAACTAACATGTAACGCATTGCATATGTCTATGTTTATTAGAAGTTTAATTTGTTTATCGGATCAATTGGTTTGTGACAAATCAGGTGTTACTCTTTTGTGACACCATGTATGTGTGTAACATAATGCATTTGTGACTTCCAGAGTATACCAAGTATTTCCTATTCAGTATTCAATAAAATGTCTGACTCTCGCTTGAGTAAAATAAAAATAATTGTCTGTACCAAATACAAAAAAATATATATAATTGCATGAGTAAAAATGTTTTTGTTTTTTTAAATAGCCATAGCTGGATAGATATGGGCAGCTATAGCTGGATAGCTATGGATGGATGTAAATGTACATATGGATATACATATAGATAGATAAAAATGAATAAACATTATATAGGGTCTGAAGAATTCCGTGCTAATATTATCTGCAGCCATCTATCAAACATGTCATATTTTCGCATATGGTTTGGAGAGCAATTGAACGCATTGGTCCTTCGTGGCTTTTGGAGTGTGTGGCATATCGATTCAGAAGAAGACATAACCATTTTGAAGGAAGGATTTCTCCCAATATTCACAGACGGTTATTTGGACAAAACCCAGCAAATCTTTTTCAGACCATACAGCACCCCCCAAAATGGCAGGTTTATGATCAAATAACTTTCCTCTCATGAATCCTATTGAACAGATCTGGGCCGTTTGTTTTTAATCGTGAAATGTTACGGCCACATCGCGTTGGATTACACAGGTTCTCGTACGAGCAACGTCGAGCCTGGTCAGTACCTAGATGGGTGACCGTCTGCGATAACAAGGTGCCGTAAGAAGCGGGGGATCATGTAGAGAGCCTCCCATTACGATACCGTTATTTTTCCTAAGGAGGAGGCCGATGTCTACACTGCGCTCAATAACGCAAGCAACCGTTCCCTACCATGCCAAACCTTCTGGCTGGCCTAGCGACAAGAGACGAATGAATCTTGAAACTAGGAATATGTCCAGAAAACTTATGACCTGATATTTATTAAGCCTAGCTTCGTACTGTATAAGGACACTCGGTGTGGAATAGGCGCAGCAAGACTGTGTTGCGCCAAAGACAACCAGCATGCGAATTTCTGTTTTTTTTAAGGGCTAGAACCGGGACGCCACAAGTGAGTAGACCACGCCTAATGATATGTGTTATGTTTATTTTAGTACATTACGGTGAGATGAGAGGGGGAGATTGGCACAACATAATCTTCCAAGTGGTGAGTGCCTACCTGCCTCGAAAAACAATACAGGTATTCATTGCCTTTCGAAATCTCTCTTTACGCCACTCTTTCGCTTTAAGCGAAAATGGCGTTCAGCGTTTGTCTTGCAGCGAGCCGTTATAAAGGCAGCGCACACTCTCCTTTTCTCTCCTTGCTCTCGCTCTCCTACACCCCTGTACCCTCCACCACCTAAACCCTGATTACTCAGCCAAACATACCATTGTTACAATTTGTTGGTTTGTGAACTCTCAGAAGATTTCCCCATAAGAATTAATGGTAATTGCTTCTACAGGAACACTCTACTTACTGATAGCGTGGAAGACCAGTATTTGATTTCTTGAGCTTTTTGAATCTGGCTTGAATACTATAACCCATTGCGCTGTTGTGAGGTATGCAACCCTATCAGCCATCGAGTAGGCTAAGAGACGACCTTTTATGATTTGTTCTTCTTTTATCAGGAGGCGTGCCTCACATTACTTGGCTAACTGCCCACAGAGATATATTGTAAGGGTTGTTTTCTAAGAATACTTGCCTAAGGTTCAGAAAGCCGCTCCCTGGAAAAATGTTTCCAATTCTAATGACCATACCACAAGAAAGAGGGGAATTCTATTTACGAGAAGCAAAACAAAAAAAACAACATTCCTTTTTCGTCCGTCTTTCAGAAAATAGGATTTGATTTATCTCAAAGTCATTGTAGCTTTTGCTGAAACACGAACATCGAATCGTAGGGCGCGGATAAGGGTGGCTGGAGGAAGATCATAAAAAGAATCTGTGCGCATCAAGTGAATTACTCTAATCCGACATGATGCTGGGAGTCCACTTTTAATAACATGGCCAATTAAAGAACTAACGTCTGTATTAGAACCCCCAGAGTGACCTTTCCATTCTGAATGCAGTCGAATTCTTTAAGCAATAAGGATTGTCTCTTGAAGGGAAAGGAATGGTTTGTAAGACGCATGTCCACGGCTCGAATAAACATTGTGGACGCTATCAATAACAGATACGCACTGTAGCGCGAATTGAGGGTAAATATCGTGGTAGGAGATACACAATGAAAAGTAAAGCAAATATGTTATTAATTATCAGTAACAATTAAAAAAGTGTAACCCTAAATTATTTATGTAATCACCACAAACCTTTTATATAAAAGCTTTTTTAAAATTACATTCCTTTGTTTATTGTGACGAGAAGCATAGGAAAGAAACTACAGACAATGAGAGCTAACCCTAACTCATTTAATTTATCACCACAGCATGAATGCCCTTTTATATTAGATTCCCTTTTAGAGAGGCCGCTTAGTCAAATAATGGTGCATTTTGTGATAAAAGCATGAAATTTGCCAAAGGCATTCCAAAACAATTTGGACATTGAGCCATCACGATTTTCAATATGTCGCCCTGGGTTCTTCCACTGAAGGGCAAAAGATTTGCTGATAAAAATACCTCCTATCCACCATTTGAAACTATGAACTCTCCAAACTGAAAAAAATAATTTTATTTTTCTTAAATAGTTTCATAGAAATTCAAATATACGCGTGATTTCTTTCACTGGTATTAACTAGTGAATGATTTAATAATAGTAATATTTGCTTTTGATTGCTTCTCGTATTTTACTAATACCCCGAATGATAGATGAGCCACCGTAGACTCCTATTTCGTTCACTCCACTGGCTACTCTATAATTCAAACGTGATGTGTTTAAAAGAATATTACAAGCAAAAGAAAATGCTCCTAGCCTTATTGCTATTAGTTTCATGGGCCACAATGCCAAATGTTTGAGGGAAATGAAGATTGTATTGCGTCAGTATTCCATGTAGGAAATAATCAGTAATCTAAATCTTGGTTCTTACCTAGGCTCAAACAGCGATATTCAACTAAGTTACCAAACTGGCCATTAGTTATCTACTAAGATTAGACTAACACAAGGCCACATATGTTTAGCACTCGCTGAAGATCGAACTCTTTATAGTAATGGTCGGCTAATCATTACTCCACAGTGAAGCAATGATTCTTGCCTCATTTGTAGCTGAGAATAAACTTATTAATAAACAAAAATGCTCTGATTTGATCAACTTTCTGAGATGAAATGTTCTTACATATATATCGATGTCTTTTGGTCGTCGATGTATATGCTTGTTATGCTCAGCCCCCTTCCTATTTCTATGCATATTACGTCCAGTGTCATTCCTAAGGAATGTTCAGAAATTGTAACGGACAATTCTTCCCAATGATGCTCATCCACTGACCCTTTGTATATTTCTGCACCACCCTACCCAGGTATTGAACTCGCGACTTGCAAACATGGAAACAAGTTCGATAGAATTCATGCATAAACTTATCTAAATATTGTGGTCAGAAAGTCAGCGGAGACGAAAAAAGAAAATATTCTGTAGATGTATTTATAGCGCTTTTGTGTGATATTCTTGCATCATGTGTATATTCCAGAATTTATCGGTACGGAATCGGTAAGTGATTCGAACTTTGGCTGAGGCTATTTGTACCCTAATGCTTTCATTAATGTTCTTGGGGAAAGGTAAGAATCCACTTCACCTCTTCGCTCTGTTCCTTCGCCAGATATTTCGACCCAAACTATATTATCTCTGGCATTCTATGGTCGATGGAGGCGTGAGTGGCTACTTGGGCAAACCACTCTACCTTATCTGACAGAGCAAGAGTAACAGTCAGAATTACACCCATTATTGACATTGATAAGGGCCAGTCAATATGTATGCGTGTATAATGTGTGTGTACGTGTTTGTGGTTTGCGGCTCTTAACTCTCTGATATAGCTACGTTGGTGTATTTTAATAAACTGGATTGAATTACCGTTATAAATTCTTGCACACTATTTGCCCTCACCATTCCCTCTTATCGTTGCAATGAGCTTCACCAGCTTAGCACCAGTTGTCTTCAAGCTTCACCGACAATTGAAAGTATTAGCTACCATGTTGGTAATAGGGATGTTTACATCTCTGGCAAGACTTTCAGAGATTCGGTCTCAGACGACGGCTTGTGTATCAGAATATAATTTTCCTCGGTCTGACTCACACTACATAAACAGTAATTGGAATCCTATATGTATGTGTGTGTGTGTGTGTGTATATATATATTTTATATAAAGATTCTTTGCGTTTTTGTGGTCTTTTGGGAAATATATTTTGGCAAACACTAAATCCCAAACTCCCATGATCTCAACCACAGTAATTTAGTAGTAAACATACCTTTGCTGCTGAATTGCGGTAAGCATATAAGAGGACTTGATATTTACTGAGTTTAGATTAGTACAGCATAAGGTCACTTTTAGTGAGGCATCCAGTGAGGATCAAACACACTAGATCCCCAATCTTTATTGTTATTGGAAACTCTCAACATAGGTCTCTTCGGTTGTTAAGCAGGTCATGAATGGAGCTATAGGTCAGAACATTTAAATATTTTCAGAATTTGTATAGACAAAACGGTTATTTTGTTTGATTTTTCTCACTCCCCAATTAGTTCTTAGTGGTGGTGTCAATTTGCAATGTAAGTCTATGCTAAATTGGTCCGTTAGTTTATATCCGGAAGCATTCACGCTTGTTCTTTTGTTTGTTTTTTTTTCAGTCTTTTTTGTGATCATTTCCCAACAAAAGGCAAGAGAATAAACTTATTCATTGATCACCATTGCTTTCCAATTTCTTTAATTGATCACCCCCAAAACGGCATGATGAAAAAGACATTGGTCACATGACGGTTTCTATTGAGTGACTAACTAGACCTGTTAAAAGTCTTTTTAATTTCTGTGTGAAATTCTGAGACACGGAATTATTATTGATTTAAATCGTCTACCCACCTTGGATTTAAATGGTTCGAAATTGTTACCGAATACAACATGCATCCGAAGAAGCCCAAATGTTGTGATAATAAAAACCAAAATGAAGACACCAGTTCGAATCAATCAGTGTTTAATAATACAGTTTTGCACCGCTATCCGACAATAGAGAGTTCCTATGAAACCTTTTTGTACACCGAAATGACCATTAAGTTATGTTTTATATGTAATAACGACTTTTGATATTTTTGGATCTTTTAAAAAACATTTTCGGTTTCTTTTGGACTCTTGTAATTTTGTTAAAGCTCTAATTGACAACCCATTTAGCTTAGAATTTCGAACGCTATAATTGACAACCCATTTAGCCTAGAATTTCGAACGCTATAATTGACAACCCATTTAGCCTAGAATTTCGAACGCTATAATTGACAACCCAGTCAGAGCCTTGAAACTTTGCATGAATACTCCACTCGACATGTAGAACTCTGGCAAACCATTTGGCCTAAAGCCTTGAAATTTTGCATGAATACTACACTCAATATATATGTTTAGCTTTCTCAGACCCTAAAATTGTGATGATGGTATGGTAGGCTGAGGCTGGAGTGGTTGGACGTACAAGAGTCATGCGTGTAGGAGTGAGGAATATAACGCTCGCTGCAAAAAGAAAACACTTAACCCTATTTTCTCTTTGAAAAGCAGGGGATACATTTATTAGTTTTGAATTGTTGTCTGAATTTCTGAAATGAGGATTTATCAGTTCCAAACGAATCGTAGAAATCAAAGGCGAAGATGCTGACACGAATATTAGGAATTGGATTGTCTCAATGTGCAAACGGTCAGAATGTTTAATGTTAGATTATCAAATATTGTATGAATCTTAAGTACCAGAGCGGAAGCAACACCATTTCAAGTTCTTTTTAAAACCTTTTCACACTGAATTTATTTCACTATATTATAGAAATGTGTTCTTCAAAACCAAACATAGCAGGATTTTTTATTTTATTTCTAGTGGAACATTACACAATGAAAATAGATATTATCAGGTATGATTTATAAAACTCTGCTGCCAAAAACATGAATATGTTGCCGTCCAAAGATGAGTGCACCACTACGAAGATATATTTTGGCAACAGTTTCAATGCAGTAGGGTGTGGTCATAAATAATACCTGATAATATCCGTTTTGATTGTGTAATGTTCCACTAGAAATAATAAGATCCTGCTATGTTTGGTTTAGAAGACAATTAACTTTCTATTAAAAGTGGTAGAGGTGTACTTATTTATAGGCGATACTGTATATTCTGGTAGGACCTTTCCTAGGCTATATGGTAGAGGCAATTTTACTCATGAAATTCAATCATATCGCTAATTTTAAAGCATGCCACCCGATTCGGTTGTAAACGAACGCTAATATTTGGCCGGCCAGATCTGACTGGTTCGTCTTGAAAGGATTAATGATCGATAATTTTAAAATCTGATCGATCCTTCGTTAAATAACAACGAAAAACCGATAATCAAGAGAAATGTTTATTCCTATTCCTCGGATCTCATTTTCTTTTAATTGTAGCTGTTAGCGGCAAACAAGCTGGTATATACGTATCGTCGTCCTCCGCTTATACCCTCATCGTGGGTGTTTCGGGGTTAGGTAGGTAAACCCAGGACCTTCTGCGCGCGGGGCTAGGTACACAAGTGCAATTGTTAGTAAGAACCACTACGGCTTGCCAGGCCTGCCGAACCCGCGGTCTGCGGTAAGCGAACCCACCTTGGATTTAAAGGGTTCGAAATTGTTACCGAATACAACATGCACCCGAAGTAGCCCAAATGTTGCGACAATAAAGACCAAAATGAAGACACCAGTTCGAATCAATAAGTGTTTAATAATACAGTTTCACCCCGCTACCAGAAAATAGAGAGTTCCTATGAAACCTTTTTGTACGTACTGACCAGGCACGACGTTGCTTAACTTCGGTGATCTTAAGAGAACCGGTGTATCCAACGTGATTTGGCCGTAGCATCTTAACCTCAATTAGAGGTTCCCCAATCATAGTCCTTGCGCTTAGCGTAGAGGTATTGTGTATAATTTTATAGGCTTTGATATGAACCACGGCCTACCGGACTGAAGGCAAACGCTCTACCACTGGGTCCCTGGAAAGGGTTAATGATCGATAATTTAAAAAAGATCTGATCGATCGTTTGTTAATTAAAAAGGGAAAAACTGAAAACCGAAAATTATCCTCTCCTATTCATGGGATCCCATTTTTCATTGACAGCTGCCAATGGCGAACGATCGGGTGGAGATGGTTTTGGGTCGAATTCTTGATTCAAATCATCTTAAGAGATGAATGGTGCTTGGACCTGAATTTGACTAGTTTCAAAAGGTGTATTTTTTCTCTTACACAGGGTGATGACAGCTATACAATATTTATTATTACCAATTCTTCCTGCAGATATAAACAATTTAATTTATTCAAAGCAATAACGATGTAATTTATGTATTAACATCTGTCATGGATTTCTATCATGGGTTTTCCACACACTCGCTATTAAGAACAGCGCACAACTTGTGTGCGCCGTTCTTAAGAGCGAGTGAGTGTGGTAATATACAACCGGGACCACCTTCCCTACATTGTGGCCTTTTTTTAAAGACAAAATAAATGAATACATATTTTTTTAATTTAATTAAAACAATCAACGTCACCCGGTGTAAGAAAAAAAAAGACCCATTTGGGTCCAATAAAGGTAAGAAGCGCCGATACTGATGTTGTAGAGTGATGATCAGATGAAGAGATTGTTGTCATTGCAACAGAGGAATTTAAATAAGGATGATAAACGAAATGATGTACACTACGCGTCCTGTCCAGAAATTATCCATTCATTTAATGTTAACGAAAGAAAATAGCCTACTTTAAGACAATTGCGCCTTAGTCCACTTCAGATTACTTATCTTAGGACCACACGTACTTACCACATAGTTTTGAAAAGTGGAAAGGGCAGTCTGCAAATTCATTTTTCGTGATTGGCATCAGCAACCTCGTATTCTCCTTAATCTCGTCCACGGTCCGAAATCTCCTCTCTTTCAACGGCAAAAAAGCCAGAAGACGCAGGGAGTCAAATCTGGACAATAGGGGGGCTGAAAGACCTGGCTGATATTAAATGTATTAACCTCCCAAAAGCCCTGCACGAGATGCGGAAAATGGGCAAGCACGGTCGTTGTGAATGCTACAGTATCACAGTACACACGCTCACCCAATGGTGTCTCACTACCGACTGGGTAATTCCACGGAAGAGTGTCTGTTTACGCACGCGCAGTAAGGGTCCTTCTGATGATTGGTTGCCACGTTCATCTCGATATATTTAAAATGGCTAGGTACTTCCCGGAGAGAGCTTGTAAACAAATACATCGAAGGTTTCGTTTACTCTAATCATTAGATATATAATGAGAACAAATAATCACGGATGTATTTTTGGGAAGATTGCATTTGAACTAGATGTACCGAGGTAAACTTGGAGCTGCATGAAACTTTACCCCGGTTTCACTAGACTCTCGATTTTCTGCTTTAAATATATTTCATGGTAGGGAAAGATTTGTAATCGTCAACCGAAACTGTTGACATAGCCAACCAGCTTAAAAACTGAAGAAACCTGTCTATCTATCTATGTATCGCGCGTACAGGCCGCACCAATGGACCAACTTGTACTCCTTATGTGTAGAAAACATTCCCCGCTAAATAGGTTTTTATAAGAATGGTTCAATTTGCAATGCAAGTTTATTCTAAATTTGCCCCTTAGTTTTGTTTTTTTTTCTTTTGAAAATCCGGACTTTTGCTTTTTTAGTGATCACTGCCCAACAAAGGACGATCGAAGTAACTTATTCATTGATCACCGCTTTTTTTTCCAATTGTTTAATAGATCGCCTCCAACTATATATATTGGTCACTTGATGGTTTCTATTGAGTGACTAACCAGACCTGAATTTATTAAGCATTGAATTTTGTAAGTTTTTAGTTAAAATTTCTTGTAGCAAATTTCAGAGATCAGTCTGTAAGTTTCGCCTTGTATTTCATGAAAACGTATTTTCAGAGGTTAGGAATCAAGTCAAACATTGACAGAATAGTGCTATTCCGTGTATCACGTCAATGCGTTGCTAATGAATCTACTGTGAAAAAACCATTGCAAATAATTTTACAATACAGAAGTAAAAATCAGAAAAGCTAGGAATTGTCAGTAGTCAGCATTTCTGACAGAATAGGGTTAATTCATAATATTATGTAATCTCCTTCTAAACGATAGACCGACACATGGAGTAAACATCGCAGGTAGACTAGAGATAGATGAGTTCTTCTTGCAGGAAACACATGTCCATCCAATGTATTTGGAGCAGAAACAATGCATACCAAATACATAGGTATTCTTATCTATATATTCATTGCCATCCATCAACTCGTGGAATGTTTCATAGCTGAATGTTTCAAAGTGTGTGTGATTATGGATATATGTTATATGCTGACGTTGCTGTGTAATTTGCACCGACGTCAATGATTGCGGTTCAAATCCAGGTGAAACCCAGGATTTTGACTGTGAGAATTTTGAAACATTCGAGAATCTGAAATGTGAAGGGAACGGCTGATTGTCTAACATATTCCCAGTCGAGGTCTCATGTCGATTGACCAATGATTTTCCAGAACCAAAGCCGTGTTGAGAACATTGCAATAATTACACACACACACATACCGCATATACACTGCAACTGTTACACACACACACTACATATACACTGCAACTGTTACACACACACACTACATATACACTGCAACAGTTACACACACACACACCGCATATACATTGCAACAGTCACAAACACACGCCACATATACATTCCAACAGTCGCATTGCAATAGTTACACACATGCCACATATACATTGCAAGTCACACACACACGCACACACCACCTATACACTGCAGCAGTTGCAATTACACACACACACCGCATATACATTGCAACAGTTACACATATATCACATGTACATTGCAATAGTTACACACACCCACATACCACATATGCTTTGCAACAGTTACACATACATAACGCATATGCATTGCAATAGTTACACACACACCTCATATCCACACACACCCACTAAACATGTTTGTTTGACCAGTTTTATAATGCACAATTACCTCTCAGTAGACCGAAATGTTCACAGAAAGAGAGAGACACTCTAATGTGAGTTCCAGTATATAAATAAGAACAAGCACATCTCGTTAAAAAGGTGTACATATAACAAGGCATACGTCGACGGCTGTGTGTATTTTTACTGTTTAACCACTTCTAAGTAAATAGAGTGAATAGTTTGTACTAAGATTAGGCCGCTTGCTCGCCTGATTCTGGAATTTCCGCAACAGCTGCCGAGTAAGGCACCGGTAAATAGTACAAAGGCAATTCGGGCGCCTGGCAATTCTTCTAGAACGTCTTTACCCGGCAAGGGCGTTCAGGAATCGATTCTTGGCTCTCTGTCTGGTAGAGTGATTTCGAGAGGTGTGTGTGTGTGTGCATTATCGGGCGAGACATGGGAAACGTTGGGTAACTTGAATGATGAACAGCTTGATCAATCTGTTCAAATCCTCCCAACTTTTGGGTAGCACCTTGTAGACACAACTCGAGAGGTGTGTGTGTGTATTATCCGGCGAGACATGGGTGACGTTGGGTAACTTGAATGATGAACAGCTCGATCAATCTGTTCGAATTCCCCGAACTTGTGGGTAGCGCCGTGTAGACACAACTCGAGAGGTGTCTGTATATTATCCGGCGAGACATGGGGAAACGTTGGATAACTTGAATGATGAACAGCTTGATCAATCTGTTCAAATTCCCCGGGTAGCGCCTTGTAGACACAAATGTACGTTCAGAAAATGACTATGAAATTATTAATTTACTTCTCTTAGCAAATCAAACCATCAAATATTGTAGTAGTTTTTGTGATAGTAACTAAGCCGGTGTTTCTAAAACTGGTGAATGAAATTATTTGGGGAGTGGATGAATGGCGAATGACGTAATTCTCACAGATATTTATTGCAAACACAGCCGTCTATTATACTCATGGATAATGTTATCAAACGGTTTCTGTTATCAAAATCAGTCGGTCCCAAACACTTCATTTAAAATGAATTAAAAATTCATCTTGATTTCATATTAATGTCAATACTTACTATAGTTTTGAGAAGGGTCATTAATATTCAAATGGTTCTTCGGACGATTGAACTCCTTGTTTGTGTTGTAAACACGACGGCCGATCCATTCTTCGGCTTTCTTCAGGTGTAAAATCCGAGTGTGATGGGTTAAACAGAAGTCATGCTTAAAGGGGATAACCCTTATAGCACAGGGCACGGGTGTTTCTGTGTCTTTGTCTAAAAAATATCTTTAAAAAAGTAATTTTTGAGGTAAATATACGCAATGTTTCATAATCTAATTCTAAGGGGTTTACTCACTTCACTTGAAGCAAAATTCAAAAAAATCTAATAAATTTTCAGTTTCCTTTGCTACTCCGAGTTTTCTTTACATATTTGTATAGACTTGAATAGAATAAACACCTAAGAGTTAATTAATGTTTTTTGCTTCATGATACAAAAGGAATTCTGCATAAAATGATACACAAGGCAGAATAAGACAACAGTGATCAAAAGCAAGAAAACTTTGTTGAGGGTGAATGAATTTTTGTGATAACGACTCAAGGGTAAATGACACTGTAATAGTTTAAGAAGCCCTGAACAAATCCTAGCTTATTACGTTACAGAGCAAAATGAACGCAATAGGGTTTAGATAATCTTATTACCAAGAAAGCAGAGCTTGCTTATTTAAAAAAACAAAACGGCCTTCAAGATCTTTGCCTTTGTACCGAACACCGACCACTGAAATAATGCGCAGGTATTTTAGCCACTAAGCAAGCATCCTGTTGAGTGGTTCTTTCTTAAGATTATTTAAATTCATATCCGTCAGCCACCTATTATGCTATTTCCTATTAAGTTATTGCGACAATGATTTTCTGTTCATTTTCTATAAAACGCGGATGGGAGGTTAACAATTCTGTCCACTCGTCAGCAAATCCACTCTTCAGTTACGATAATGACAGCTTTGCGATCTTAAAATCTCATTACGCTCTTCTAGTGACATATTCTGCTGATATTCATCTCGTGTTTCCATTGAGGGTTCAGGACGTGTCGAGCCAAAGAAATTTAGCGACATCACCAGTGGTTTTCTTAAAGAAAACTCGGCGCTTCACACAAATTCGCAGTTATTCAAATTTTCTTTTCTGAAAGACACCTGAGCCATTATCCTTGGGTAGAACATTCTTAATACTCGTCGGAGATGTCTTGAGAGATGCTTGTTTATTGGGATTCCAACCAGACATTTTGCCAGAACGGTCATTGGAAGAACTATAACGTGAGAGGCGAAGTGCCAATAACGGTTAATTCAACAATGGTGACAACATTGTTGGTGGTGTAAAATATGAATGCCTGAATAGTCTTCCTCGCATCCAGCTAGGAACCATATTGTGAAAACAGATACCCAGGCTAGAATATAATCGCAGATTTTAGAAGCTTGTCGGTCGTTTTACTACTGTGGGTTATCGGTTTGTCAGCGTTTGAATTCAATGGGCGAAACACGCATTCAGCAAGATTTATGGAAAAAGATTAATTCCAGATCGAACATTTTATTAGTGCTTGAAAGCATATGGCCTGCGTCCACTGTCGAACATAGAAGCGTAGATGCAGTAGTTTGTGTACAAGTGTGCGTGCATATTGTGTTCCTGCTTACAAGTTCGTACGTAGAATTCTGTTGACCTCCCTCTGTCTTGGAGCGTGCGCCAAGGATTAGCTTATGATTGAGCTGTAGCGCCTGCTGTGACTGCGCAGCTCGCTTCTCGAGTGACAGAATCTGTTGCAGCTTTTGCAGGTGTAGTCCGCGCCTAGCTCTGTGGGGGCTGTCACTGCGCTCTACCATATGTCCTCTCTCCCCTTCTGGAAACCTCGATGGCAGGTCTCCATCTGCTGCTGTCTGCTTGCGTAGAATATCTGTAAATTGATGCTTTCACTCTGTCGTTAACTGTGCAACAAGTGAAGCATTTTCAAACTGCAAATCTTAATAAATACGTGTTAATTTCAACGGGGGATGTATAGGTGTCCGCAGCCTATGTGTGAATTCTGGTGAATTAACATATTTGTAAAAGCAAAATATTCTGTGCTCTCCACGACTTTTGTCAGTAAGCTTACAGTCATACTGGTTATTAGAAACCATCAACATAGGTTTCTCCAGTTTTTAAGTTGGTCTGGTTGGCTATGTATCTATTACGCGTACACGCCGCACCAATGGAGGTAGAGGGCTGTAAATTTAAACATTTACTCCGTATGTCTAGAAAAACGCATTTAAAATTTGTTTAAATCTTTTTATTAACCCCCCCCCCCAATATTCACTTTTGTTTTTGTTTTTTTAAAGTTCGGACTTTTTTAATGATCACTGCCAAACAAAGGCTGAGAGGAATAACTTATTCATTGATCGCATCCATCACGGCCTGCTGCCAAAAGACATTAGGCACGTGACAGTTTCTATTGAGTGACTAATCAGATTTGTTTACCAATGAAAAGGATCGGCGATAAGAGATTGCTAACCCCTGTTACATGGCAAGGTGACGCTCTCTCTACTCACCTTAGTCCCCCATAAAGCCAAAGTAGTGAATCTCTGTGAGAATCGAACTTATTACACTAGCGAATTAGTCCGCGGGACGAGATTGTTACTATCACGTCACGGTAGGCACCCGTTCCATGATTTTATTTTTCGATTAAACAAAACATTTTTCTTTGCTTTTTTTAAAAAACAGGACGAAGAGATTGGCTCTCAAATTAAGAACCATGCCATGTTCACAGGAGAGAATCCTGCTTAACATCACATGGAGAGATCACAAGACAGTACATTATATTAGAGAGCAAACGGGTAAAAAATAATTAAAACGGGCCATGTTGCAAGAATGCCAGACAACCGCTGGACATCACGACTCACAACATGGATGCCCCGAGATCATATGCGAAACTGTGGCCGACACAAAATAGGATGGCGTGGCCATTTACAAGTTTAGAAGGTACTGCTCACGCGACGCACGAGAGACATGGCGGATCTTGGGGAGGGTCTGTCCCACTACGGACGTTAAAAGACTGACGAACATTCATTCGCGACTTCCATGCTATTTACATCAATAGGAACTTTGTTTACGGCAAAAGCGGTCAGCAATGGAATGTTGTCAAAAGGTGGGGTTTCTAGGGCTAAGATTTATGGTTAATTTCCTGAATAGATAAGTGTTTCTTAGACGTTCTTGAATGCAATGAACCATATAGATGTATATATTTAACAGGATTCAAGGAACGATATAGGATAATACGAGTTTTTTTTAAACTAGTCACTTTGACAGCTATACCATATAGCTGCCAAAAGGCTATAGTGACTAGAGCAAACACTTGTATTATATAAAAAGCAAACAAATATTGCGTATTTTTTATCCCTAGAAAAACTTGTAAAAAGTGGTTGTCGAGCACCCAGATCATTTCGTACTAAAAGGCGAGCGTAATACTAATGAACTAACAGCATGATATATTACATGTGTACTAAAATGTATGTGCGTTTGTGGTTATTCATATTTTGCATACATTTTCGTAAGAGTCAACACCACTCCTACTTCTATTACTGCATGGTGAGTTGAAAATATCCTGCCTAGGATCAAAGTGTCACTTCCTGCACTTCTGTCTATTCAGATAAAAATAATTTTCATACACTAATAACGTTTATCTAATAGCCTTGTCAAACTAAGGGACGTGTTTTCATTAGTGCAATAGAATATATATTTCAGCAACAGCTACCTTTTCATGTGTAAATAGTGTAAATCATCCTTTTTTTTCATTTGCTGTATTGTGTAAGAAAACATATAGAAGAACATATTTTTCCTGTGTTATATTTGCAGTTATTTCCCCCCGGGCAACGCCGGGTATACTTCTTATATTACCTATATTGATGTATATGTTTGTATATATTTGTTATTCTTATTGTTTTTTTTTCATCTTTTTCAGGTAAGTTCCTGATACAGATTGAAATTTTCATCGTCGGTAATGATTATCTTTTACTTCTGTTTAATTTTGTATATCGTATGCACATTTAGGTAAATGTATTCGGCCTCTGTTTAACACAGTTGTTCTTCTCTTCATATATCTGTGTTAGGGCGTAACATTTTCTCTCTTGGGTCCGATTTTTGTGGGTGAGTATCGATATGTTTGTACACCGGAATGTCATGAAGTCCGAATCAGTGCTGGTCACGTAAACACGAATATTTATTGAAATGTTTCCTTACCAAACATATGCTGGTATCTAAAGGGAGCTGTACGCCCTGGCATTGCACAGTTCCAGGTCACCTATGGCAAGGTCCAAAATTGGTGGCTTAGTCTTCCTCCGATAGAGCGGTGGGGCCGATGTAATATTGGTCCCTAGAGACTCTGAACAGGTGGGGACTGTTAGACCTTTACTCATCATAGGCTGACCCATAACATGTTATCCCCTTTAAGTCTCTGGGGTGTTACGGCCTAATCGCGTTGGACACACCAGCAACGTTGAGCCTGGTCAATACCTAGATGAGTGACCGTCTGTGAGTACCAGGTGCTGTACGCTGCTGGGGATCATGTGGAGAGCATCCCGTGGCGTACCCGTTAATCGTCCCAAGGAGTTGACCGATCTCTACACTGGCCTTGCCTGGCTGCGAGCGACAATAACCTGAATGAATGAGTCTCTGGACCAGACCGGCTGATGCAGCCGGATGCCCTCACTCTGTCGGATTTGTCGAGAGGTAAAGCTGTGGCCACTGAGAAGATAAACCAAATATCTGAAAGAACAACATGGCTCAAAGCAAATTCACTGTAATTAACTTTCTCTCTAGTCCAAGTTGGAGTTGACCTTATTTTTCCCCCGTGCCAAGAACAAGACGAACCAAATTTAGGGAAGTAAACTCTCCACTGTTTGTCTATCACGTCACGTTAAAGAAAACCTATATATAAAATTGACATTTTACTACCGTGATTTGAAATCACGACCATGTGATTGGAAGACGACTCTTACCAACTGAACTAAACTGACAAGTCGTATATACCTACGAATGTATTTATTATATATATACAATGCAAAAGCTGCAGTAATAGAAGTCGGAGTGACGTTGACTCTTCAACTGCCAGGCGTGTTATGCGTTTTTAAAGAAATCCATAATGTAATCATTTGTAAGAACCTTTCTCTTGCAGGCATTCGAAAGGTAAAACTCCGATACTTGTAATAATTGCCAATGATTTCATCCTTACTGGCAGCTATATCCATGTTCATGCTATATTGCCAGTTACCATCCTATTCTACTTGTTTGTATGTTAAGACCGTTACGCTTTCTGATTATTATTCATTTCTTCTTTGGTGTCTTCTCACACCAATAACACTTGTTGATTTATTTGTTTTAACATATGTTGTTTCTCCTTTCCCCTTTTGATGTCTCACCACTTACAGAGTGGGTAAAGAAGACGATGAGTCAATTACTGCCCACAGGAACTAAAGCGTAGTATCTTACAGCAATATAATTTCAATTCTCTTCGTATCTTTCATCATTTCTCTTCTCTCTCTCTGCCCACCATTGCAATGTAATAAACAAGGATAAGAATAGGAGAGTGGGCTTATGCTTGAATGGGAGCAAACAGAGATTCAACCCTCACTATAACTGTGATTCATTCATTACTCATCCCTCGCAAATCTGAAGCCTAAACAGTAAAGTAAAGTATAGTAGTAGTAGACCACAGGAATATAGACAGATAGCAAAGGTAATGATGATATCTTAGTTGTCGACACCCATGGAACTTCCAATACTCCAGCTAGTGATAAATACTTTCTTTAATGACAACTTAAATACAGTGTTTGAGCAAATCCTGTCAAGTCTGACTATGTAGGCAATAACTTTTTGCTGCAACTATCTAGGCACATAAAGTAGTCGTGATCTGTCTTCCCAGGAGGGCACAATGTCAGGTTTATTGCGTGGCCCAACACACGTACGTGTGGACAAGGACACAAATTGCCAAGAGCCCATGACCAGTGCCACAAAGGCGTCAGGAATAATACCTGCATCCTACTATATAGTACAATGGAGAGGTACTGCCTCGAGGTCAGAATCCTCAGTACCACGCTCGTCTCGTTTATGCCGTTTTCCGGACGACCAGGACACTACTGAGGATCGGATACTCCACTTTGATCCAATCCGAAAGCCGTGAAAGAAGAGGAAGAGTGGTTTGCATAATACTCGCATAATCTCTTCCCCCTCAATCATCATGGCATGCCCGTGACGAGATATGTTTCTCAACGTATCTGGCGATAGAACAATGCAAGGAGAAATGGGTTCATGCCTTCCCAAGAAAAGAAGTTAATATAAATAACCTGAACCAGAATTCGAACTCGTTAAGTAATTCCCTATCAATACACAATATTGTTAGGAATATTTTCTTTCATTACGATACGTTTTTTAAAATATAATTATTTCCTAAACTCTGGTTAGTCCTGGACCAAATCAGGTGGGTAGAAATTAAAATAGCAATATTTAGTTGCTTCATCATAATATCATATTAATAAGCCTTTAACCGTTTATAGGGCACCCCTAGAAATGTTTTAGATATCAAAACAACCTTTTTGTATGTTAAACTAGACCTAATTACAAGATATTTTCAGTTGCAAGTTTTCTGAAATTCTTTTGTTTATACGGGCAAAACCCCCTATGATGTGATCATATATAGTAGCTCGCCTAAAAAGTGACCAAACATGGAAACATATAATTAATGAATAAGATTCAATAACATAGATACAAAAGATTGATATTGACAAAAAAATAATTTATTTTAAAATGTTATTGTGCCCAAAACAGGCTTATTTAAGGGGGGTGGCATGCCTCAAAACAGTTTCTGTCTTTGTTCAAGCACAAGTGTATTTTGCAAAGCTTGCAGATCACATTGGTGCGGATTATGTTGTCTTTATGGCTACAATATTTGCATGTGGCTGACAGGTCCTCAGATGATCATATATAGTCACTTGCTCCATAAAGGATTAAAGTCCATTATTAAACATGTGCCTTCCCAAAGGTCTGTTGTTGTAAATGTGAGACGTGGGGAGCGATGGGCCATATCATGCCATGGTGACCCGTGACGTGTTGGCAGCGATGGAGTCATCTTAGTCAGGCAGCTCAATATTGGCCTTCCCGACAACGTAGAGCGTACTTGGTACAGTCCTAGACTTCTTTTTATCATTTTACGTGAGCTTTTTGATTACATCCTTTTCAAAAACCGTTGCTTTCTCAGAGCTTTGTAATTAACGTTCGTTTTTTCTATTGGCAGACACAATCGAATCCAAATAAATAATAGGTAATTAAGAAATAATCACATTTTGATTACATCCGTTAAAAACCGTTATTTCCTTTGAGCTTCGAAAATTACGTCTGTTTCCTTTGATTCTCTGACTCAAAATAAGATTTGCTACTCCAATTATCTAAATTGGATAGGCTTTGGATTCAAATCCTGACTTTTGCCCGAGCTTGAACACCGACCAATAGCGCCGGTAGTAAATAGGCAACTGCGGTATTCTTTTAAATATAATGACAAGCATTTCTTTTCTGGACTCATCTTGGCAGCGACCAGACTGACAGAAGAATTTCTTTTTACGTAACGTTATTTAGTATAAATCGAATATTTCAAAAGCAGTTCAATTACGCCAACGCAGTTTTTCAATAAACTTCGCCACCATACACATCCCAATCCAAATAAGCGTGGAACTGAAGAGGATGTTTAATTAAATAGACAGTCTTTGGTATTTCAAAGAGGTTAAATTCTAATCGAAACCATTAGTGGGAACGACTCAAATTTCCCCTTTTTAATATTTGTATCGGTACAGTAATTACTGATGGCTTAAAGTAAACAAATACACTCAGGGACAGACACTTCAATGTTGGTGTATATAAGTTAAGTACGCATATACATACAAACATGTTTACTGCAAAACACATAGGATCATGTTCATCTTGTTTACAATACGCTGTACTTAGTCTGACAATTCTCTCTCTCTCTGTCTCTTTATACGACTGGTCCTTATCACGGTTGACGATGCGGGTAACAGCAGTGTGTTACTTCTTACTGAACAAGTACGATAGTTGTGGTTCGCCCACGTGCTCACTCACCCTCTGACTCAATAATTGATGCTTAAAAAGTCGACTTGTACGCCGGAATATACGGTATATTTTCTCTATCCCATCTTTAGTTATTGTATTCGCTCATCCACTCAATATTTGATGCTTAAAAAGTCGACCTATACGCCAGCATATACGGTATATTTTCTCTATCCCATCTTTTCTTTAGATATCATGTTCACACACCCACTCAGTCAACCATCGTGGCATGCCAGTGACGAAGCGTAGATGCCGGCGTACAAGTCGACTTTTTAAGCATCAATTATTTTCCCTTATGGATCATATTAATCTGTTTAGACCCTACAAGCTTGAAACTCTGATGGATACAATGCCTCCCTTTGTTGGAGAGTCGATTTATCCTGTGAATATTGGAGTAAACTTGACGTATACGCTGTCATATACAGTACGTGAACGAAATAAGAAGCTATGGTGGTTCCAGCTATCGGATGTAGATAGTGCTTCAATGGGATCCGTATATGTAGTGCATATCCGTGACTAAGAGGTTACATTTGCGGATATGTATAGCAACTATAATTCGCAGATATTTGTCTTCCGGCACGTGCTGATTTATCTTGGGCATTCCGGAAGAAACTCAGATTGATATAAAGATATTCGGGGAAAGGTATAGATCAAAAACAAGATTACGCAGACTTTTTGGTAAATAACCAAATTACAATGGAATTTAGAGGAATTGCGTGGACAAATGCCGCTGCACACATCTCGATAAAAGAGAAGAATGTTAAAAAACAAAACCTTTAGCCTTTTGTAATCTCTTTGCAAGAACATTTATATCTCTCATCGCTTCACCTTGAGATGAGATTGTATGCATTTTGAGGAAGCAACCTATATTGTGATGTGTATATAAGTACCCCATTGTCATGTGTCTAGCACTCTCCAGCCTTAAAGACGCACCTCGATTTTGACTCGCAAAATCCTGAAGAAAATATAAGAATACACGTAAAATTGTGGTCTCAGCACTTTCAATTACCTTACCAAAATGATTGTGGCTGGTAGATCATCTTGACCAATTATAGTCTGCATTCTTTGTTCTTTCTCTTACAATACGGAGATTTCACATTAAAACTACTACAAGTTCGTTGGCTCGTCCACCGTAGAGTACGATACGGAAATCATTTTATGATTGAACATATCTTTTTAATTATTTATCTCCCGTTTATTTACTATTTTGAACTAAATATAATGTATACACTTTATTCAGATGTCATATACAAGAGTTCAGATTACTGTCTAGCAGATTATCTTCCTCTGGGGTTAGTCTTTCGCTGCCTTTTGGCTAAGATCAAAGTGTAGTATCCGTTCTTCGAAACCGCCATCGTCTCAAAGTTCAGAGAACCATGGCCCTTCGAGGGTCCTTGTGGCATGCTCGGTTATCTCCGGATTTCTGGGAGAAGTTGTACAGGATATCTTGGCCTGCATGTCGGGAGGCGATCACTATTAGGATGCTCGGGATTCGTCCTGAGAAGCTTTTGACCACTGACCAGCTTATCCTGGTCCTCGTGGCATTTGTCTTAGTGATTCTCCCCGCTCAAGTCTCTAGTCACGGGCACATGGGATCTCCCCCTCCCCCATACTGAATTTGGCACTAAATGACCCACCAAGTGTCGATGAGCCGTTAAACAAAACAATCAATCCTCTGGGGTTAGAATAGGCTTATGAAAAAGGGAACCTTCAGCCTATAGGGCACAGTACATTTTCGAGAATGTATTTCAGGGAAAATAATAGAAATCTGGATATTTAGCATTTAAAGACATGGTTTATATTGTGCGCATGTTTCCAGTGTTAAAATTCCTTTTATTTGCCTTTTTATTCCTTGTCGAAAACATGAAATCACTTCGGTGGAAAAGCGTTAAAGAATCTACAAGGATTCTGTCGTCTTTACTTTTTTCTTGTATAAACAAATGAGAAAAAATCCGATCTGAAACCTGTTAATGACGAGTGAAAGATCGTGCCTATATTTACTCATCTTCGCAACAATTTATACAGACACACATAGGGAAACAACGGAGTATATACGAGTGAAGGTATACATACAGGTTATGTCTGTACAAGTAAAGTCACTCCATCACACACATGTATATATGTGTGTACGTATGTACATATAATATGAGTTGATATTTCCATTGTTTTTAGAGCTACACTTATCAGTATTTTTTGAAGCTTGAAAATTGAAACATTTACAGAGTGTTCAAGTTTCAGAATGAAAAGGAAACTGATTTGTAGCTCTAAAAATAACGAAAATATCAACTTTAAAAA
>VCCN01001104.1:1620070-1630559 GCA_006491835.1 Architeuthis dux | reverse complement strand
GGGGGGGGGGTGAATAGAAGATTGTGTTGTACCCTTCTGTAAAATGGAAGAGCCAACATTCTTTACAACTCAACATTTAAAATCTTTAAATTTACTTGTCTTGAACACAAAGCAAATCTTTTGTCCCATATAAATTAATGATAATTGCTTCTTCGCTTTGCGTCATTTCGGTTTACGAAAGGTTTTTTTATACGAACGCTGTACTTTCGGATAGCGAGTAGAACCTGTATATATCATTCGTGATTCTCGCACTGAAAGCTCTAAATTTCTTGAGATAAAGATCAACGTTTACACTTCAGTTCGAATAGTTGCATCGCCGTTGGCTAATGGTTAGCTAAATAGACTAAATATTAACATTACTGCATTTAATTCGATCTACACTAGATGTCCCACACTTGAGCCGTATTATGCTAAGCCCGGTAAATATCCTGAACGCTCCGCTTTAGAATGATTAGCAGGCTAGTCTCGCAGAATTTGACGACTGATGTCCAGTGCGTACCACACACTTGTGGCCTTGAGCCATACTAAACGAAACTTAGTAAATATCAAAACGAATGGACTCGCCGTGGAGCAATAGTAAGCAATCCAGTCTAACAAAACGCTACTACTATATCGAGTTCGATACCAACTGGGTGCCCCGTAGCCGAGGCCTTGTCCCAGAATCAGCTATCCTTAACTCCCAAGAATGTTATGATTCACGAAAAAGGGAATGTGATGCATTTGTATTGAAGCTATTCCTTCTCTGCAAGGATGTCGACAGCGTTGGATGCCTACATTGAAGGGACTTAATATTTAATCTATACGTGTTACAGGTCAACGAACCCGGGGCCACCAAGGCGTTCAATCAAAGATTGGAAATTGCTGGGTGAGGAGAGACGCTTCTGAAAAGATAGGAAGCAATCGGCCATGTCGAAGCAGAGCACTGATTTTTATCTAAGAAAAATGTCAATGGCGGTCGTTTCTTTCATGGACGACATGGCGCCAACAATGGACGCTAAATAAGACTAGAAGCGTGTGAAGCTAAGAAATTACGTCTCTGCAAATTATGTGTTTGCGTTTTGATTGCATCGCTGGGCTGCTTTTGGTACACGCGAGAGGAAAGAAGACCGCGAAAGACTTGTGTGTTGCTTCGGTATTGTATATTTTACAAGGACACGTTTGTATTGATCACCAGAGGTACATAGGGATTGCGTAGCGCCAGTTTCTCATATTTTAATCTAAACATGAGGTTATTCATTTGTTTAAACAAAATCCCTATGCATGAACCCACCGTACAGGTCCACAGCGACAGATAGGTAGACAGACATATGTTAATATCTTGTATGTTAATTGACCCGATAGGGCAGAGAATAATACAAAAACACGCATATGCATTTTTTAGATAGAAATTAAGATTATTTGTTTAAAATTTGGGTTCACAGTTATTCTTTTGCTGTTTTAAAAAGAAAGTGTTCATCAACTGTAAAGAAAGGAATTTGGAGAAAAAAAGCATGTGTAACAAATAAGGGCGTATGGGAACTGTTTCGTTAAGGGGGACCGGGGGCTTGATTTGCCCGAGATTTTACATAGATTAAAAACGCAAGTAGGGTGGGGAGGGGGGTACAGCGAGCTTGATTGGGCCGAAATTATACACAGATTAAAAACACTTACAAAAAGTACTTATTTCAAATAAAAACTGTTTTTATCAATCGACAATACACAATACAAATCCCACAACACGCAACTGAGAAGAAGTATTTTTTTCCGCCTTTCTTGGCAGCAAAATATCAATTGCCCGAATTTCCCCCACTCCTTTGCCCGAATTCGAGGTGGGTGCAATTTTGGTAACAAATAATAACAATTAAAATAAGCTGTTTAAATCAAAGTGATGCATGTCTGTAGTTCTTTTTTTTTCTTGCGATAAACATTATTTGTCCCTTTTCCGGCTGAATTTCTTAAATCTATTCCTGCCTCTGTTTACATTTGTGTTTAAGATTAATAAAAAAAAAAAGTTCTGTTGTGGCTAAAGTCGGGAAGAGGGATGAATTGCATTGATGCAGTCATTAATTAGATGATATCCTGCTTAAGAGATGAAAAAAAAAGAAAGATGTTTCTTCCGTATTTGTTGGCTTGTAGATATGTCTTAAGAAAGGATGATGGAAGAACGCTAACACACAATAAGGATGAAAGGATAACACAAAGGAAGGAAATGATGAGAAGGAGGAAGGAAAGGCTGCCGGGAAGAAGACATAATGGAAAGGAAGGGTGACGAGAAGAATGGAGACTTGATGGGTAGGGGACACAAAATGTGATGTGAAGAATCTGTGTAAAAGGGTGATTTGAATGAGGGATAATATTCATAAAGAAGAGAAGTAAGAAGAATGGAAAGGATGATGAGTCTAAAGAAAGGAACGGGGGTAGGCAATAAGAAAGAGAAACAATGATGGTTAGAAAGAAAGGGGACGAACAGAATGAAAAGAAATGATTGAAACAAGACGAACTAGACTGCACTCAAAGAGCATACCATGTCACCAAAAGCTGATTGAAAGTCAGTTCATAGATAGAAAACGATGCAAGAGAGGTAACTATTTCGATTTTCCATATTCCAGACTATTGTCTCAATATGTGAAAAAATACCTCTAAATAAAAAAAAAACAGAATCCGACCCAAAATGTAATCCTTCTTTAACCTATGGCTCTACCTTCCCCAAATTGCCATCGAAATTCATTGAGAACTCTTGGTGATATTGTGTAGACAAATAAACACGAGTGAGTACATATGCTAACGAAATTAGAAGAGGTAATCAAGAATGAAAGAAAAAACGTTGAGAGAAAGAAACAAGAGGAAGGATTTAATAACTACTAAAGATATTAACAGAAAAGATGCACATTTATGTATTCATTTATATATAATGCCTAAATGGGCATTTCATTATGAAATATTGTCTCGTCAACAGTAAAAAAAACATTACACTAATCACAGAACATGAAAACATTACACATCGTTATCAATAATGGAAAAAAAACTTTCATTTAGATAAATTCACGTGAATTAATTAATTTGAACAAAAAAACAAGTATTTTACCAGCCCAGCACCGCCATATCACGCATCGGATTTCCATACTTTCTACGTAATAGCTTAAACTCTTTTAAAGATTTCCTCTGAGAGTTCCCAATACTGACCATTTAATTTATTTTCATGCCATTTTCTCTAAATTTGTTAATACTATTTTTAAAGCTGTCAATACTCCTATTCTTCACGTATTCTTCAATTGATTCCAATAGTGAACAACTCCCTCACCAAAGGAATCCACAAGATTAAAAAAAAACGTCGGAAAAGAAGCTATTATTTTTAAAGAGTTTTTTGAACGTTTGAACTCCTCCTCCTCCTTGTTGTTTGTGTTAACACGACGTTTCGGCCGATCCATTCTACAGCGAGTTTATAATTCATGTTTATTAGATGAAGTATTGTAACCTATTATTATTAATGTTTGACTATTTACTTTCATCTTAATTTGAGTTGGGTTTTTTCTGATCACAACTTAACTCAAGATGTCAATCTATGGCAGTGAGTAAAGAGCGCAGGTCGGAAATAAAGAATAAGCTCCCGGTGAGACTCTAAATCGAGTCCCTCTTCCCACAGGGAAGCCTGGTTAAACGAACCAGCTGCCTTACCATCTAAGATACGGGAGCTTTGATAGCTTGCAGAAGTTCAAATCCAACCTTTCAACTCACTATCTATCGCGATGTCTCCGGCGCCATGTTTGTTTTTGGTTTCTGTACTGGTAGTATATGTAAAGCTTTACTGATACTACCATTATAGAAAAAGTCTATTGAATAGAAAAGGAGTGGGACAGCAGTAAAGAACAAAAACAACTCGGGTAGCCGACTGAATTAACGGAAGACAATGATGGCCAACTGCGGTGTAGACAATAATATATAAAAATCTATAATAGAGAGAGACATTAAAGGAATTCCGCTTAATAGAGATATAGAGGCAGGTTATTGATATTAACGTTAAGACTAAGAAATGGCGCCACAGAAAATGAGATCAAATAATTAGTATCGATTCGTTAGTTGATTTCGATTAGAGAATCACTGAACCTCAACTTGTTTCAGATAGATGCATGAGGGATGCTTAAGTAAACAGAGAGATATCATTAAAATACGAGCGAATGTCAAAAGCCGTAGCCAGTTCTGGAAAGAAAAGGCCATATTACTTAAACTGACCTATATTAAAGATCGTCTGCTTCACGCAATTCACAATTTGATTGTTGAATGAAGAAATAACGTCTCTATTTCGGGTCTTTTTTGTTTGTTGTGTTATTTATATTTGTTAATCACTTTATCTTATATGCTGGTTCGTCTCCGATTTGTCTGGAATTGTCTGATTTCTGTGTAAACAAGATAGACTGAAATGAAGAGTATCTTCATTATATGATTGATACATTGTAATCCCAAATTATATATGCATATATGTGTATATCTATTGTGATTTCTACAGAGCTCTCTATTCCAGACTGTTCATATATACCTCTCTCTTTCCTCCCTTCTCTTTCCCCATCTCCCTCTCCCTCTATCCCCCTCACTCTCTCATATATATATATATATATATATAATTGTGTGTGTGTGTGGGGGGGTGAAGTGACGGAAGGCTTGTGTTACCGAAGATGTATCTATTCTAACGTCTCGTTCTTAACAGAACATTCCCTGATGATGTTCTGTTAAGAAGGAATGCTGGAATAAATACATCTTCTGTACCACAAGCCTTCCGACCTTTTCACTTCACACACATATTGTCGGATTCTCCAGAATCTATAAACCATTTCACATATATGTATGTGTTTTTAGTGGTTGCTTTAACTATGGTGATAGTTACCCCCAACACATACACATGAACATTAGAACAATACAAAAAGAAACAACCTTCAAAAATACCCCACAAAAACAATTCTAGCTGTCTATAAAGGCAACAAGAAAACAGAACAAAGCAGTTGTCCGTCGATCGCAACGGCTGCGTGAAACTGATCAGTAACAACTTGCAAATATCTACCTATCTGTATATATAATCAAAATACGAGCGAATGTCAAAAGCCGTAGCCAGTTCTGGAAAGAAAAGGCCATATTACTTAAACTGACCTATATTCAAGATCGTCTGCTTCACGCAATTCACAATTTGATTGTTCAATGAAGAAACAACGTCTTTACTTCTGTTTCCCTTTTCAATTTTCTTTTACTTGTTGATCATTTTCTCTTATTTACTGCTTCATCCCCGATTGTCTGATTTCTGAGTAAACAAGATTGAGATGAAGGTTGTCTCCATCTCAGTCAGTCCTTTGTGTTTTTTACAAGCGATTAATTATATGATCAATACATTTTAATACCAAATTATATCTGCATACATACGTGCATACATGTGGAGAATTCGTTAGAACCTATTATCTGTTTATTCTAGAATGTCATTAAGAATCAAGGCAAATGGTAGGTATAAAATATGTATGTGTTTGTACGTACGTATGGATATATGTTTATATATGTATGATCAATATTTTGATAATGACATCCGACAAAGTGATATTAATAGTTGACAATGTGGAAATATTTTACAAACAATGTATTTCTTTCCACATTGTCAATGTAACTATATGTATGTGTGTGTGTTTGTGGAAAAAGAATAGCCAAGCTTTTGATTTATGACATAGATTTTTAGGTGATTTTACATAAAAATAATAATTATTATTAGCCTTTACCGGTTTTAACTTGTGTTTTTCAAAAGGCACTGAAGGTTTTTGCTATACTGAGCTTTTTCATAGTGTCTATTCGGGTAGCTCCGCCCCAGTGTCTTTGGTTGGTCATCATAATGTACTGTCCGTAATTTGGTATCTGTGTTTGAGCGATGCATTCCCATGGTCGGAGTCAGTTATATCATGTAGAACTCCCATGGGGGATTATTGTTTTGGCCAGGTGGTCGCTTTTTGAATGTAGTCTATGAGAGGGAGGAGCGGGGATCCGGATGTTATGCTTTGGGTATATTTTTATAGTGTAAATGATTTTACTGAATGTATTAAGTGTGTGCTATTACATTGAGATTGAATTAGATACTTTCCTAATAAACAAATTTATCATTTTTAGAGAGAGCTGGAATAAGGAATTACAAGATTTTAAAAATTAAAAATATATAAAAATTAAGAATAAAAAATCTCTAAAATGTGAAAGAAAAATGTAATTCAATCTCAATTCTACCCAACCATTTTCTAAAGAAATGTATTGATAAACAAGAAGAAAGGGATTGTCAGTGGGCTGGAGTTAAGGCACATTTGACTGACCGGATAGGGCCATTATATACATGTGTGTGTGTATTTAACCATGATCTTTTAACTAACTCATCAACGAAAATCCTTGCGCCCGAACCGAAGTATCTTCTACTCTTTGTAATGGAGAAATAATTAATTGAAGTTTCCTTTGCTGTCAGATTTCGTTCTCCAAACTTTTGCCTTTTATCAATCTTCTCGAAATTCCGTCTGTACAACCATCGATCTAGACATTTTCTTCCGCTCTGTTCAATAGTCGGAGTTTTATTTTTCTTATGTTATTCTTCTTCCCTTTTTCTTATATTTTGTACTTATCATTCTTTCCCCTTTTTTCCTTATAGTTTTTACTTATTATCTCTTTCCTTTTTCTTTGTTTTTACCTTATTATTTCGATGGCTATTTTTATTAGAACTTGGCTTTTGTTCGTGTCTGAATTTCTTTCTGGGAAAATCGAAGCTAGCTCAGAAGCTTGGATAACACAGACCAATAGATTTTGTGCATTAAAAAAAGACTGCCTTTGTTTTTAGCATTTCTCTTTGCCTCTGTTATTCAATGTTCATACTTTTCCAGCTTGTTTAATAGTTTTTATTATTGCTTACTAGTTCAGGAACTGTCGCTTCGCTGACGGTTATGAGAATTCAAATAATCATTTATGTAATATTAAGTTTAAAATCCTCCAAGCTGATTGTTTATGGTGTTATTTTTAATATATTCAACACAACACTTTAATGACATTACTACGAATGTTCATTGTCTTTAGTCAATATGTGTGTGTGTATGTATATGTTTGTGTGTGTGTATGTGTATGTGTATATATATATATGTGTGTGTATATGTGTATATATATATTGTGTGTATATATTTTATGCCGTTGACCTACATGCATATCAACCAATTATTTTTCTGCAGACGACAGTTTCCTCTCTCCCTCTTCTTCATTATGGCGTCTGTACATTCTTCTCGTTTGGGGTTGTATATTTTAAAATAAAGCCTATTATGTCAAGAAGATTAGTGCAATCATGTGTGACCAGAATGGACGACGCATTTGCAATTAAATAAAGGAGGAAGACTATCCTAACCTAGCATTTAATTGTTATCTCCTTTGTGTGACAGACGGATGGGCACATTGCTTATTATAAGATAGACTAGTGGTAAACTAGTCTATTTTACCGTTAAAAATGACGGCATATACAGATACACATTGCATGTTCTATACGTACCGTATTTCCCGGCATAATAGACGTACCGTCATATAAGACGCACATCAATCTTTGCAGGCATATTCTCGAAAAAATAAAAGCCCTCCACACTATCGGGTTATTCTAATGTTTTTATCTATTCAAATCTATATTAACCCATGTATTTGCATAGCGCAGTAACGTTAGTAAACAACTGATAAAGCGTTCGCTTCACGAGACAAACAACCGCGTCTTACACGTCGGGAAATACGGTAGATAAGAGATTTCCATTGCAGTGAACTTGGAGAATAATTCTGTTGACGACAAACGGATTTATTTTGTTTTTATTACATTTTTTATTCCTTTAATTCTGCATTAGAACGTGATTGAAATTATATTTTACTACGTCAGTTGCTTGAATTAAATTCTGCTATGTCAAGCGCGTCTCTTAGCGTGACAGAAAGCATCTGCACATTACTAATTATTATGTGTTGATGTTTAATTAAATTGGAGACCAAGTCATCTGTCTTTATTTCTCATAGCATGTTAGAAATAACAATGGAGATCACATCGCTGTGGAATATGGTAGGTTTCTTCTATTAAGAGCTCCAAAAATAAAGCATTGAAATCACAACATATCTTTATTGTCAACATGGACAAAAGAAGAAAACGAAATTACGCTAAAAATACCCAACTTTGGACAGAAGAATGTGTATTATTCTGAATGACAATGCAAGACCGCTGTCAGTACAATAAACTCAGGAGAAGATCAAATTGTCAGGTCGGGATATTTTCCCGTGTTTTCTCCGCTCAACTCGCTTTACAAATTCAATCAGATCACTGACACACTTTCTTATTAGCAAAACCATTAACGGTTGGGAAGAGAAGAGGTTTCACCATTATCAGAATTATTTTTGTTGTCCATTTGTTTATTCGCAGGGAAAATCGATGGCTAATGTTTTAATTCCTGCCATCGTCGGGTACGAGTAAGACCGAATGGATATTTACTTTGCTTAGCTAAGTCTGGCACAAGGCCGCTGAACTGTCATACGTAGAGAGGACTGAATTCGATACACCAGCGAACTGGTCTGCCAAACGAATTTGCTAAACTTTGAATCATAGAACGAACCCAGATTAAGGTCTGATAATATGCAAGTTTGCGGACAGGATAAAAGTTATTGATAAGTACTCTTTTGGGATCGCTATCAGGAGGTGTAGAGTGTCGTAGCGGTTACCGGCACTGAAAACTGAATCGACGAACCAAGTTCGAGTTTCGGTCGAGACTGTTTCTGGTCACTTCGCACTAATGCGCTTGGGAAAAGTATGAATCCACTTTACCTCCAGTTATGGTTAAATAGCACGGCCGGTGGGGCCATTTAGCTCTGTAAGGCAATCTGTTTAAGAGAAAATTACTCCGATAGAAAAGAAAAAACTACAGCTTTAGGCTATAGCAGGTCCCAAGCCCGTTTGTGATTTGAGGATGATTGGGCGTCGGGCTAGCACCCCGGCCCCATATAAATATTCAATTAATACGGAAATAATAAATAGCCAATGAAAACCCTATATCGTTCAAAATAGAAACAAACATTGCCCAATATGTCATGTCGCATGGGAGGAGGTTTGATCTTCTTTTTTTTAAAATATATATTAGAAATCCCTGACGTTCAGGGTAGGAGTTCGAGTCTTCTCAAAAGCTTCGTCTTCATTCCACATTTCCGCAGTTTCATTAAATGGTTGAAGACATCGACAAAAACCATCTGATGAAAACAGAAAAGATTATGAATTTAGTCAAAAGCCAAAACAAAACGTGTATAATAATGAAAATACTTCCTCTTTACTTGAAAATCAGCATTCGAACATTTGTTTTTAATTTTGGCTCGAACACCTACCCCGAGTGATTGTGTGAAATACAATTTTTGTCCGGAAAGTATCCAGCCATTAAATACTCACGGAAAAATGGCCTACCTAGGGAAATGGTGCCTTAGTCCCCTTCAAAGTACTCTCCTTGAGACCTCACACAATTATCTCAGCGTCCCTTCCACTTTCCAAAACAGTCTGGATAGTCCTCTTTCGGGATCGCTATCAGCTGCATTGTCACATTTTCCTTAATCTTGTCCACGGTCTGATATCTCCTCTTTTTCAACGGTTGATTTTACCTTTGGTAATAGTTACAATTCGCAGTGAGCCAACACTGGACTCTAGAGGGGCTGATGCACCTAGACAACAGGATGCTTTGCCAAAATAAAACCTTGCATGAGACGTGAAGAACGACACGCTTGGCCATAGTGAATGCAACATTCGCACAGTACACAAGCTCGCTAAATGGTGTCTCACTGTCAACTGAATAAACCCACGGGAGAGTTTCTGTATACGGATGCGCAGTATCGTCCGGTCGAATTGGTTACTAAGTTACATCGATGTCACGCAAACAGTTCTCGAGATATTCAAAATGGATTGATACTTTCTGGACATAGCTTGTACGTCTATCTCCGCCATTAAGTAGATTTAATGTGTTTACGTGTACATACTCTTGGTGTTAATACAAAAAAGTATTTGTTGTTGTTAAGCCTCTCGAGAGCTCCTCTGTTTTGAAGCTTTTGAAATGCCCTACGTATCGTATCTTTCGATGATCCTAGCTCTTCTGAAAATGTTCAAGTGCCGCTGATATGATTTAAAACGCAACGTAGAAGAGAACCCTCATAATCGACAACTAGTGTTCGTTAAATGCTGGAATTTATTTCAAGGGGACAAGTGACCACTCTTAAAACGCTAAAAGCCGTTTTGGGCAGTACGGTCAGATATTGTTTCATTTCTTTACATTTCCCGAATTCTGTGAACAAACTTGAATCAGCCATTTTAACATCCGGAACAAAATGTAAAGCTGATTATAGATGATGATGATGATGAAGAAGAAATATAAAAAATATTATTATTATTATTAAAAAGGGAGTTGACAAATATTAGGGAGAATACCAGGAGACCCAAACACCTACGAAATACAGAAAATAGTTCTCACAGGCA
>VCCN01001104.1:1607797-1619612 GCA_006491835.1 Architeuthis dux | reverse complement strand
AAAATGGTCTAAACAGCCGTAACATGTACATCGGAAGACATAGACCAATACACAAGACGGAATTACGTTCATTTAAATCGTTGTTTGTTTTTTAATTTTGAAGTTTTAGAATTTTAATATTTATAACGTCTAGAACATTGAAATTGAAAATAATTTTCAATTTATTGATAATGATAATATGGAGTCGTAGATATTCTTTAAATGTGTACATGAAATAAGCTATGGAGTCTATAAAAAAACGAAAATACTTTTGATACAGCGTAATCATGTTGATTCACTTGTGTTTTTGATGATAGTATGTGAAAGCGTATAAGAGTGAGATTGGTGTATTTTCGAAAAAAAAAAAAATCTTCTGAAAATAGTTTCAATGATTTTTCACCAGGAGAAAAAAATATTAAAAGAGAAAATATTAAAAGCGAATTCACAGAAAATATAAAACCAAAAAATTCAATTTTATTTTTCCTGATTAACTTTCATTAGTTTGTTTTTCTTCTTCTTTTCTTGCATTACTTTCTGCAAGAGCAAACATTAAAAAAAGAATCTGAAAAATAAAATACGCATGTTGCAGACGGCTCTGTTTTTTTTTTTGTTTTTTTTTTCTTTCTGCAAGTGCACGTCCGTCTACCTCATCGATCTGATCGACCCGGATCGATCGGCGTCGACTGGCAAACGCTCAAAATTAGACCAACTTATCGATTTCATTCCTCCCGCTTTTAGCACCAAATTCGAGAAATGATAGCAAAGACACCATACCAATAACTACAATAGAACCATAACATGGCAATGGTTAGGATAATGGCCACGCTAATAATGCTGGTTGGACGATGACTTCTATTACTAGTTATTGTACCGATATGAATAATTATACTAAAATATTCAAATGGTTCTTCGGACGATTGAACTCCTTGTTATTTGCGTTGTAAACATGACGTTTCTGCCGATCCAATATTCGGCCTTCTTCAGGTGTAAAATCCGAGTGTGATGGGTTAAACAGAAATTATGTTTAAAGGTGGGTAGCCCTTATAGCGCATGGCCCGGGTGTTTCCGTTTCTGTGTCCTGTCGGGTTTAGATTTGTTGAGAAGTGGAAGCCACATCTAGTTGAAATCCGCACTTATCTGGCTAATGCATTTAGTCGACATTTTGATGTGAGCTGCCTCTTTATTTTTTCTCTGCTTCCAACATCGTTCTCTGTCAATAATCTGGACTAAAGAGGAAGATGCTCACCTTGAATATTAATGACCCTTCTCAAAACTATAGAAAATATCTATACTAAAATAGTTCAATGTCGGGGTCGATCCAGGATTTTGAGCAGGGGGTCCAAATGAAAAAATATATTTTTTTTTTTTACAAATAAATATGAGAAAAAGAAAACAAATTTCAAACATCAAAAACAAGAAAGTAACATGTGATCCGACATTTTTCACTTCCATTTAGGTGGTCGTAGGTTTTTAGCGCTACAATTGTCAAAAGAGTAAAGAAAAGTTAATCAAAACAATTTATCGTAGAACCAATAAATAAAACATATATAAAGAATAAGACGGACGTCATCTTATTTATATTAGATGAAAACAAAATGATACTTTGATGACAATAATGATTAGGATAATGGTCACACTCAGGTGGTTGGACAATGGCTGCTATTACTACTAATTGTTCATCATCATCATCAGCCATTATAGGTCCACTGCTGGACAAAGGCCTTTCCCATCTCCTTCCTATCTTGTGCTAACCTCTGACACGTTTTACCGGCAAACTTTTCTATCTCATCTCTCCATCTTGTATCTGGTCTTGTTTTTACTGTGTTTACTGTCCCATGGGCACAGGCCGGTTATTCTTTTCTCCCCATCTATTGTCATTTCTTCTTGCTAGGTGACCAACCCATCTCCATTTTTGCTACTTAATTCTTTGAATAATATCCTTCACTCTAGTCCACCCTCTGATCCATGTTGATCTTTTTCTATCTCCTAGGGTTAAAATTACTGATGTATTTAAATTTCAATGAGATTCTTTTTCGATGAGAAACTAAAGTGTCCGTCCGTTCGTGTGTCCGTCCTTCCGTCCGTCCACAATGTATCTGGTAAAAATATCTACCCGCGCTTCTGTGGAGTTGGAGCGGTTTCTTCACATTCTCTTACTTTTAGACCTGATAGTTCATTACTTCAAAGCTGTTGATAGTGTAGGTAAATGTTTTCGTCCTATCAGTTCCATCTGAGGTTTTACTAAAAAGTGACTGAACTCGCTCAATTGAAAGCGCGCTGTGTTTCAAATGGGCCGTAGGAGATATTCTTATCACCAAAGTCGTTCCTTTTAAGTGGAAGAGTCCATTGTTACGTAGAGAAAAATAACACCGTTCGTTACATAGATAAGAACGATCATAATAAGCCACTACTTCAATGTACACCATGACAGACTAGCACGTCGTTGTTACTCCATAACAGCGAAGCTAAAAGGAGGTTATTTGAACCACAGCGGTAAACCATTACCAGAATCTGCTTTTAAACTCGCATTTGCATTGGTTTCGGGGCGGTGTGGAGGTGGGGGGTGCTCGCATTTACTTTGTTCTCAGATTTACGTCAATTTTCTTTTTGTGAAGAATTCACACTATCGTGCATACATTTAGTTTTTTTCCTGCGAATAAAAGAAAATAGCGTTTTTAACTCTTTCATGTCACCCCCACTCTGTTATAGATCTGCACATAAATAAACGCGTGCGCATGTATTTTGGTTCAACTCTTTTTCTGCCTTTTTTTTCTCTTTGTAAAGATGTTCTTTTGCAATTTGTCTTGTATTTTATTTCAATAAATGTAATTCTGTGTCGGTGTTTGTTTCTGTCTCTCTCATATATATATAATATATATATATATATATATATAATGTGTGTGTGTTTATATATATATATATATATATATATATATAATGTGTGTGTGTTTATATATATATATAATGTGTGTGAGAGAGAGTGAGACAGACATTTACATAAATGGTTAATTCCCCTCCCACCCAGCCACATTATCATAGTTATAAACGTGGCTATGTTTAACGCCATTTTTAAAAAAAGATTTTCTTTCTATAATTTTGCGTAGATTCATAACTCTTGGAATTGTATTTGTATATTTATGTAAATTCCTCCCGACTCATTGCCAACAATAAACATCTTTAACAAAAAATTAAATAGCCACATAACAAAGAGATAAACTTTATATTTTCTATGGGGATTGAACTTTAATACAGACTAAATCGATACATTTAAATACAAATCGAAGAGAATTTCTATTGCTCTCTACTTTCCAGTTGATGAAAACTTCCTAAAAGATTTTCAATAAAATCTAAGCCAATTTCTGTTGTACTGCTCCACGGATCGAACCAAATGAGCACCTCAGCACTTCAAAGAAAAACAAGACTGGCTGATGCAGGGTCAAACTCCACTTCAACTTCTATTCCGACTGAAGATGATTCCTGCAACTTTTGTATTGTATATATAATACATAAAAGATTATCAAAAAATGTTTTTCCATATTTATTTATTAGAATGAAATAAGCACGTATCTGTATAATAAATATTCGTTAATATCTAAGATTTGTCAATTTAGCTCAGTCAGTAAGACAGCCGGTTTCAGCGGCGGATCCAACCTGTTGAGCTGACCGTCTTCCGAAAGGGGAGGGCATGCTCCCACAGAAAACTTTGAAAATTATGATATCAGGGCATATCAGCTACTGAAATTAAGATACATGACAAAATTCTAAGGGTTTTGAAAGTTGTGTGTTGAGATGAAAAGATTTAAAACTCGGACGACGCTCAGAAAACGGTATAAATAAAACAATTTCAGGAAAATTCAGAAGACCCTGGAATACACTCAGAATTTTCCTGAATTTATTTTATTTATACTGTTTTCTGAGCGTCGTCCGAGTTTTACATCTTTTGGATCGGCTCTTGGGTTTACACCCCTACTTTTGGTGAGGATTGTTCTTGTTCTTGTTACAGTAGGAAAAATAAGTCAACTCCTGACTTTGTGGTGGGGTTTGGCAACAAATTTCACCGATGCATGTTGTATTGTAGTAAACTGCCCCCCCCCTTTCCAAACTCTAAGTGCTATTTGTTCACGTACAGCATAATTAGAGATCAGTTCATTACCTCATGACAGAAGCAATTCTATCTACCCTGGAACCTACGAATTTTTTTTTTTTTTTTTTTTTTCTTCCTTTCCTTAAGTTTGCCTTTTCCTTTTCCTAGAGCAATCAATCCAACTGCTCGTCCATCTCTTCTTACTTTGCCATGCGTCTGTGTGCCTCTCTGTGTAGTCTGTTCAGTTCAGAGGCAAACAGAGATCTTAAGATGCAAACCAATACCTTGCCAGGAGCAGGGAGACGATTTGTACAGACACGTCCTATTAACAATATAACAAAGCTCATAGATTTTTTTTAAATGTTCTGTATAGAAAAGGTTAAAGAATGTTGCTGATAGAAACGTAGATGGAAGTACAGAGTGGTATAATAATCGTCATCCTTTTAATGTCCATCGTTGGAAATAGATATTCCACTATCGCGAGCGTCGCGGCGCCAATATGTCCTGAACCTTTCAAAATCGTCACGCCATCTTATTTTCTGTCGGCCATAGTTTCGCATATGATCTCTGGGGATCCAGGTTGTGAGTCGTGGTGTCCAGCGGTTGTGACATTCTTGCAACATGACCAGCCCATTGCTATTCGAGTTTTCTAATGGATTCTATATTTCTGACTCCTGTTTTTTTCTCTAATATACTGTGCAGTCTTATGATCCCTCCATGTGACGACATTCATGATTATGTGCACGTTGCATGGTTCTTGGTTTGAGATCCAATCTTTTGGTTAGGTTCCATGTTGTTTCAGCTCCATAGGTGGTGACTATCTGGATGTCTCATTGGTTGTAGACCCACCTTTTCAGGACTAATGAGATATTTTTCTTCTAGAATGTTGAAACGATCAGCAACATAAAACGGAATCAGCGGACAGTTCAGATTCCAATGAAGGCTGTTTATATTCAGGTAACGTCCTCTGACAAGATTACTCGTCACTGGCAGGGTAGGATGGTTGACGGCGTTAAACCAATTTCCTATTAAGAAAATGTAGTAGCAGTAGCAAAAGGCTGTTACCATCCTAGTCAACCTTGACTGTATCCAATAATATGGCTATATGCAAGAAGTCAATGTAAAAGTCTAGATAAAAGCCAGGACTTCGTATGCTAAAATTCCTAGGCGGGTAGGCCATCCCCACTTGGCGTAATACAGTTTTATGCTAAGGTTAGTAAATACCATTAGTACAGATTAAGTATCAGAGAAATATATATATTAGTGTATTTGGGTGAATAATTATTCTCGCATAAGGTTTTATATTGTCATATACACATTGGTGTGTGTGTCGGGGGTGCTAGTGGCGTAATGGTTACCAGTGTTAAGTTAAAACTCCGGTCGGGGCTGTTTACGTTCATTTCGCACTGATATCCTTGGGAAAGGCATGAATCCATATCTCCCCCTCCCCCTTCAGCTATGAGTAAAATAGCTTTGTGAAGGCAACCAGTCTGGGAGAGGGACATCTCTGATTCCAAATCAGGGAGTGGAGCCCTCTTGAGGTGGTTTAATGTCAACTTAGACGTCGTTCGGGCAGCTCCTGCAAGCTAAGCTGATGCCAAACGTATCGCGATCCGCTTTCCTTTGGAATACAAGTCCGAGAGAGGGGGGGTCCTGTTGACTGGGCATCTTCCACAAGCTTCGCCCAGACTTGCACCTTGGAAAGGTCACTATCGAGACAGAAGGTGTGTGTATGTATAATATATATATGTATGTATAATATATATATATATATATACACACACATATGTTCGATGTATGTAATTATATATAAAGTACGTATTGAAACAACGCTTCGTTCTCCGTCAGTTCATTGATTTGTTTTGTCTTTGATGACAGAATAATCACATCAAGAAACAACAGAAAATCACATCAAGAAACAACAGAAAAGGCAATTATAAAAACAAACTTTTCTCGCCCGAGGATTAAACAAAGTCGAAATCTGCTTTTTAATAAACAAGATAAGGTACTTATCTTTGTTCTTTTTCTATAACATCAAACAATAATTAATAAACCGTAGAAAGGACGTTGAGAGGCAGGGAAAATATTAACATATAATCTGACTATAAATAAACATGAAGCAAATTAATGTATTGAATAGCGCTGTTTTATGTTTTGTATTTAATCAACTTGTTTTGCCCTCGTGGAGAGTTTAAGCTGATTTTCTGAAGGCTAGAATGACCATACACTTTATCTCATTATAAATATTTTCATTTCAGTAGATGTATTTCGACTAGTTGGCCTTGTGGTGCCGTATATATTTTGCTTTAAAACCTTCCCCTAGGTCAATTGAGTATGCATGCCAAATCTGGTTGGACGAATCTGACCTTTAGTATTATATAGAAATAGATGGATATAAGATCATTATTATCGGGTTGAGAGCGAATACAGACCCCGCGATTTTTTTTTTTTTTTTGCGAATTATTTTACACACATATCCTATTTAGAACTGGAACCGTTTTAGGCACTGGGTAAAGTCAAAAGTTAAGTGGTTCAACTGAAAATCGGCCATTATAAAATAATACAATAGATACTTTATGCCTTTTCAATTGTACTGTTGATTCGGATAATATACAATATTTCGTTCGAGGTCTTCATGTAACATTAATAATAATTCTGATCTCTTAAAACGTAGTCATTATCTGTCAATTTCAAAGGCAGCTTTTTTCTTTTAATTCTTAAAAGAATATACTTAAGTTTAGGATTTGGAGCTTTTTGTCAGTCTCCCATCAAGAGCTAATGTCCATAATATAAAGTACGGAAGCCTACAAAGAAAAAAATGATTAACTCCCGGCGGGAGGGATTTGGTCAGCAGGCCGGAGTTTTCCGACTCCTGGTCTAAATGGCCGATAAAATCAGCAAAAGATACAATATATTTTTCCACCATCCACTGCAGTTGATATAGTGGTTCAGCCGTTACCTTGACGTGAACACTGGTTGCTGGTTTTCGTTATTATTTTCAAAATGACAAGCAAACAAAACAATTGAAATAATAAATATAAGGCAATGATTTTTGTCTCCATTTCTCTAACGATTCAGGGAGACAAAATCATTGTTTGTAGCAATTGTGGGGTTATATGGGGCCGGGGTGCAAACCCGACGCCCAAGAGGGCCTGAATCAATATAGACCACCTTACAGATATAAAGGCTCCCACTGCTCTGCTATTTTCCCATAGCTGGAGAGAGAGAAGTGCAATCGTGCTTTTCCCATGGCCTTTCGTGTGAAGTGAAGACAAACTAGTCGGAGTTTAAATGGTTGTTCACCAATTTAACAGTTAAGTTAACTCATCACACTCGAATTTTACGCCTGAAGAATGGTTCGGCCGAAACGTCGTGTTTACAACACAAATAACAAGGAGTGCAATCGTTAACAGTTAGGCCACTCGCACCTCCTTGTTGGCCGATTCCATTTTTCGTGCCGTTTCACTCTGAGGCCAATGTGACAGCAGCATTTCATTTTCTTTTGAAAATTACGTCGTACGCATCAGCGATCCATTTGATTGTTTAGCGCGTTACTGAAAATCGTTAATTGCTTCATATTGTATTTGACGTATTCATAAAACCTGTCAAGACGCAGGCGTGACGCCCTAAATTGGAACTCGTTTCGAGTTTTATTTCGTTGCATTCTCGCCAAGGAAGCGATTGTCGGTAAACAATTGATGCTCATAATTTGATATTAATTTCTGTATGGAATGCAAGAGTGGACACTAATGATCTCATTCTGGTTTTGTTAAACGAGGGATTATTCCACTCAAACATCGCTCATTTTACTGATTTTAGTTCAAGTGTTTTTGGCCAAAACATTCTTCGTAGTCGTTCTGAATGTCGACTCTTTCTTTGTTGTATATTGTGTGTGCTGAGTGGAACTTCAATATTTCCTCTCGTTCGACGAATTTCTGCTCTGGTCTAATGAAAAGCACGTACACACATTTTTAGAAATAGAAAAACAAAATTGTTTTTAAAAACACTCATCTTTAGAAACCTACAATCAAAACTGTCACGATAGGTTTCTTCAGTTTTCAAATGGTCTGGCTGACTATATATGTATGTATCAGGCGTACAGGCCGCACCACTGGAGCTAAAGGGCTGACAATTTAAACATTTACTCCTTATGTCTAGAATCTTTTTTGAAATCTGACCCCAAATAGGTTGTTAGTGGTGGTTTCAATTTGCAATGTAAGTACATCCTAAATTGATCCCTTAGTTTGTGTCCGGCAGCATTTACTCTTGTTTTTTTGTTTTTTAAAACCTTTTTAATGATCACTGCCCAACAAAGGTTGAGAGGAATAACTTATTCATTGATCACCCCTTTTTTCCAATTGCATAATTGATCATTCCCAACAAAACTTTTTTTAATTCAGAATTTTTGTTAGTGATCACCGCCCAACAAAAGGCGAGAGAAGTAACTTATTCATTGATCATCCCCTTTTCTTTTCAATCTTTTAATTGATCACCCCCAACACGGCATGCTGCCAAAATACGTTGGTCACGTGACGGTTTCTATTGAATGACTAACCAGACCTGTTCATTATTACATTATCTTGTATTGCGAATCGATTTTTATTTCCAGAGTGTGTATTCTTTTTGTATTTTATAATTGTGATTCCAGAAAAATTGCATGAATTCGTGCTGAACAACAATCCCCTTGTGAGTGTGGAACCTTCGCAACATTTCGTGAACAAAAAATACATTCAGTAAAATGGGAAAAATGTAATTTAATTATATTGTAACGGATCATTATTCCATATCACTGTTGTTTTCTATTGGACAAAAAAAGATGTTCGTTCTATTTTTCTTTCTTTTTTTTTCTTCTTCTTCAAAGTCCCCGCGCCAAAGATTGTGATAGTTATTCGACAGCTGTGTTATTTCTTTCGTTTCTGGCTTTACATAAATCATCCTTTTAGATATACCATCTTGATTTCTGTTTCTCTTCCTTTATATCAGCCCACATGAAATTATAAATATATAGAGCTTCTCTGTGTGTGTGTGTATATATATATACAAGAGCTGTGTGTGTGTACAAGAGTTGTATATGTTTGTGTGTGTGTGTATATATATAATGTGTGTGTATATAATATGTGTGTGTGTATATAATGTATATGTGCGTGTGTGTATATATAATATATATGTGTATGGGCGAGAACGTGTGTGTATATATGTCTGTGTGTGCGCGAATATATGTGTACGTGTGTGTATATGTCAGTGTTGGTGCGAATATGTACGTGTGTGGGTGCGTATAGTTGTGTAGGTGTTTTTATATGTAAATATTTGTGTACACTTGCATACGTGTTTGTGCCTATTAATATTTAAAATCCTTTAGAGAATCGTCAGGACAATTTTCTGCTCATTTAATAAAACGATCTGCAACTTTTTTAAAATTTTATTTTTCGATTCCATTTTTAATATATGGAAAGCAGATTCATCATTGACCAACGATAAGTGAATTAATGAACAAAACAATGTTTCATTCTGCGGAAACGATTTGATACCGATAGAAGACGCGGTAGAAACGTTGACTTCATTTGCCGTCATTTACTGGATAACCTATCATTTCCTTTGCCGATCGATCCACGTTTATGCCTCTTGTTCCTTTGGTTTCTGAAGTCTTTTTATTTGTAAAGCAATGGTGATTGCAGACGCTAAGACTTATATAAGAAGCGATGACTTTTGTTCAGATGTTTTTTAAAAACAACGTATTTATCGGATTTATAGACGCAGTAAGGTTGCCATGTTATATCAAGGCCACGCAACCATTTCTCGTGATATTAAAAAAAGGCTGGATACTTTCTGGGCAGACTTTTAATTTTCTTAAAATGAATACATTATCTTTGTCTTTCATAGTTCAGAGTTGTCTTTGCGTGTTTCTGTATTTGTGTTCGAGAATCTGTGCATATATCTTTGTGGAATGGCGAATATAATGTTGGCTTTATGTTCACATATAGAGGTACCCTGGCTTTATGTTCACATATAGAGGTACCCTGGCTTTATGTTCACATATAGAGGTACCCTGGCTTTATGCGGCAGCTGTGGTTGTTGAATATGTCCTACCGGCTCCGATAGTTGGTGTTCCGGCCCAGGAAATGGTCAGCATTTCAAATGCTCCTTTTCAAAGCGGATCTGCATATACCCTTTAGAAGATTGGCACCGGACAATCTTCCTTCCTTTTACGTAGTCATATGCAGAGCTGCCACAGATTTTTCTTTTTAGAAAAATGTACCAAAATGTACCAAATCGTCCATAAAAGTACCAAAACATTTTAAACGCTAATAAAATGAAATTAATGAAACCTAACTCAAATATTTAAAAGTTGCTTCATTTTCATTAGTATTTTCATTTGAATAAGACTTGAAAGAAAATTACAAAAACGTACCAAATCTTCCGAGCGTAGTACCAAACGTAACACTAAGTCACAAATACCAATTTGATACCAACGTACCAAAAATAGCAACCCTGGTCCTATGTCAAACTAAGTTGAGCTTTAAAAATATTAGTAAACTCTGATATTTTCTATAGTTTTGAGAAGGGTCATTAATATTCAAACGGCTATGGCTGACCAGATTTGGAGAGAGAACGGCGACCACTTTCTTCTCTGGGAGGAAGTCCAGATTATTGACAGAGAACGATGTTGGAAGCAGAGAAAAATCAAAGAGGCAGTTCACATCAGAATGTCGACTAAATGCATTAGCCAGACAAGTGCGGATTTCAACTCGATGTGGCTTCCACTTCCCAACAGACCTAAACCCGACAAGACAAAGACACAGAAACACCCGGGCCATGTGCTATAAGGGTTATCCCCTTTTAAACATAACTCATCACTCGGATTTTACACCTGAAGAAGGCCGAAGAATGGTTCGGCCGAAACGTCGTGTTTACAACACAAATAACAAGGAGTGCAATCGTCCGCAGAACCATTTGAATATTAGGAAACTCATCAATGTGTTCTTTCCTCACTCAGCTTTTTCTTGCTACTGGCTGGTCAGGTAAAGTTGTTACGGGAGAGTGGTTTACCTAAGTTATCACTCAAGCGCACGTTTCTACGTTAACTATCATGATATGCCAGTGACGAGACCTTTTTGTCAAGTCATCTAGAAATCAGCGTCTGAATATTTAGACTGGTCCTTCTTGCAAGGACATTCGTGTAAAGTGTACATAAAAGAGCGTCGGCCAGAATCAGAACTACCCCGTTCGCTGATTTTAGGAGAAGAGGGTGGCTTAATGGTTATCATACATCATGTGTGCGTGTATGCACAGGGATATGGAAATGCATCGACCTATCTTCAGCTGCAAATATGTACAATGTTTAAATGTAGCGTGTGTCTCTGACGATCTATTGATATTTACGGCGCATGCGGGGTTTGATATATGTGTTTCGTGACGCCCGCGTTTCATGCTTGACGCTCTTAAATCACGGCGCCTCCTGCATCCGCGGTTACTGAATTGTGATATTTATATAAGACTGCAGTAGTAAAACAGTCCTGCAACTTAACGGATGGATTGTCGGAAAATAATAGGAGGGTGAGGGGTGGGGGAAGAACAAAGACTTCGAGAATCATTAGAATGGCTATTACGTTTGGAGCGAGGAAAGTGAAAGAAAGATTTTCTTTATCTCTCTCTCTCTCTCTTGCGTTCCCTCTCTCTCGTTCACTCTCTCTATATATCTCGTTCACTCTCTCTCGTTCACTCTCTCTCTATCTCGTTCACTCTCTCTCTCTC
>VCCN01001104.1:1400124-1413625 GCA_006491835.1 Architeuthis dux | reverse complement strand
AGTTGCTTTTAATAGTAATTTAATAATGTAATAGTTGCTTCCCTTATAGCATTCATTTTGAGACAAATCGGAAGGTACTTATGTGACACCCTGTATATATAAATTCATACCTACATTTTTGTTTTTGTCTCTCTAATTTCAATCAAGTCTGTTTCTGTTCATATTAACTTGTGCGACTAGCACTCAATATATATCTCGCCAGGCGATCTCTTTGTTTCCTTTGATAAGAGAGGAAGCCAGCCAGAGAAAGCGGTACCGACATATTCCAATTCTGTATCCATTTACTCGACACTATCCAGACAATAGCCCTCCACGAGGACGGACATACTCACAGCGGCCGAGAAGCCACTTGTCCGAAGCAGCTGACTTGCTCACTGTCTCGCGCCGGAGAAAATTTAAATTGGCTGAATAGGTCCCTGTGTTATGCGCTACCCAGAAGCCTTTTGTCTAAACAGGCGGAAAGTTTCAAGTTGTGATATTTTTTTTCTTTCTCGCCGTTCTGGCATGATGCAAAAAGTTATTTTCTGTTGGTTTTATTGGCAGCGTTTGTGTTACATGACGGTGAGTAGGGAGATCCGGCAGTCATTACCTTTCCTGTTTCCATGTGGCAGCCGCTTCAGCTGCCGACGACGCTGATAGCGGAATCGACAGAGTCGTCGGCTGCTGCTGATGACGGCGAATTTAAAAAGCGAAAACACGAACCCTAACTAGCGTAAACACTAAAAATAGCAACACCAACCCCAACCCTAACACCAACCCCAACACTAACCTTTACTCTAAAAAACACTACTCCTACCTTATTCTTTGTTCATTTGTATTCATCAAGCTTTTGCTTGAATAAAAAAAACCACATGAATTTGCTTGATATCAGTAGACCACTTAAATAATGAAAAAAATGAAAATGCCGTTCTGAGGAATCTTTTCGTCTCTTTCTTTGACTTTCGCCATCAGGTGCAGCAGACGACTTCGGTCGATTTCGCTATCAGCAAAAACTGAAGCGGCGGCCATATTGAAAATGATAGCCACTAAACCTATATACACAATCCTAAATTCTCACTCAATGTGAGACCGGTTATCATTTTCAAAATGTTCAGTATAATTACTTATATTTACTAAGCTTAGCTTACTGTGTGACAAGGCTAGATTGGAAGGAATAGGGGATTGGAGGACAAGCCTACCTTGAAAATCAACATTCGCCACCAGCAGCAGCGGAAGTGGTGGTCATATGGAAACAGGAAAGGTAATGACTGCCGGGAGATCGCCACATATACGCAGATGACTTGTGTACATAACGCGAGTGCATAACAAAGCCGTAGCTAGGGTGATGAAGGAATGAAGATCGCTCCGGAACAAAGTATATACAAAGACACACCTTCGATGAGTGTGACGACCTGTTTCGAGGTACCCCGTACCTTGTCGACTGGTGTTGGATACTTGCCGGTCACTTGGGCTGAAAGTAATTGTTGTGGGATCACCTGTTTCAGTGAAGAGAGACAACAATTGAAATTATAAAACCACTTCGTTTATTTCGATATTCCACACTTCAGACACTCTGTGAATCTGTACTTTTAAGAAACGTGATACTACAAAATCTATTGACAACACTCTTTATAGGTTAAAGTTCTCATCCAGAATATTGTTGAATTTTGAGTTGTCAAACAAACGGTCGACATAGCTGCTACTGTGTTTCTCTTTTAAACTCTGTAAGTCGCATCTATTTCATATTCAGTGATCACACCGAAGTGCCTAGTTCCATATTGGGTAGGGTTTTATTCTCGTCGCCCAGACGCTCTAATCTCTAGATTTGGACCCATCAGACTCTTTTTCTTTCTTGTTTTGTTCCCAAAGCTGAAATCCACCCTGAAAGGTCGTCGATATCAGACGATAGAAGAAATAGAAGAAAATCCGCTACGTCTTATCAATTCCCTCTTAGATTTTATTAAAAACTGATTGAACTCGTTCGAGTAGTGGAGTTCATAGTTTCAAATGGCGGGTAGCAAGTATTTTTATGAGAAAAATTGTTACCTTTAATTAAAGGGTCCATTGTTATAGTACTCAGACAATAGTCTCCAGGAGGACGGTCATATGCACAGCGTCGCCCGAGAAGCCACTTGTCCGAAACAGCTGACTTACTCCACTGTCTCAGGCCGAACAAAATTTAAATTAGCTGAATATGTCGTGTATAACGCTGCACCCCGAAGGCTTTTGTCTAAAGAGGCAGAAAAGTTTCAAGATGTAATATTCATTTTTCTCACTCTTTTGTCGCATTGCAGACATTTATTTTCTGCTCATTTTATTTGCAGCATTTGTTCAGTGATGCAGACTCACGCCGAGGTGCCGGCTTTCATAATTGGGTAGTGTTTTATTCCAGTATTTAAACCAGCCTTTCTCGACTGTTTTTAGACTAGACTCTATAGAAAAAAGTATTTGACGAAACGAGTTATGTCCCTTACATCTGAAGGACTGAAGGACATAAAAAGTGTAGCCGTTCTTTACTGATGTATACAATATTTTATTATCTTGGTAGAGACTTTCAATTTGGACATCTGATAAATTTTAACATTTTGTTTATGTTAAGAATCGGATAATCAGTAAAAACTGAAAAGTGAAATATATTAAGATGAATACTTATTTCATTGTACGATTCATCGAACGTCTATAGGGTGTCACAGAAGTAACTCCCGATTTGTCCCAAAATTAATGCCAGTTCTAAGGGAAACAACTATTAAATTATTATTAAATTACTATTAAAAGCAACAATTAAATAGTTGCTCGCCATAGTTAGAACTGGCATTAACTTGGGGACAAGTTACGTTTGGGACTGTATATAGCCATTTACCAGTGCAATTTTAACACTTTTAACGCCCATGCAAATATCTGAAAAGGGACGCTGGGGGCATAAAGGTTAAGAACCACTTGCCTAGATGGACCCTTGAAATAACTCTCATATCTCAAGTAACCCCGGCATAAAGATACTATGTACAATAAACGGCACATCAGTGTGTTCAACAAATGATACATATTAAAATCTAAAAGTAATTATTAGTATTCTATAGTTAAGAGGAAGATAATTTTCTACATATTTGTGATTGTGTGCAGAATTTCTACTATGAACGTTTAGGGCTGGGCGAAGTCCGGATACATAGATGGATACATATAAATGACAGAACACCTGAATAACCTAAACCCAGCAATAAACCAGTGTTTTGGGTAGCGGTGATTAAAAATTGAAGTTAGTCTCCTTGAAAAATATTGTTAAGATTAGCTAACCTTTCATAAAATTAATGTTTTTCATAAACTTTATATGGTTATAAAAATATAATATAGGTCGCGTGTTACTTGGTATCAGAAGGGTTTTGAGTAAAGAAGCAGAAAGTTTCAAAATGCATTTTCTTTTCACTGTTTTGTCACCTTGCACAAAGTTGTTTTCGACTAGTTTTATTTACTTTCTTTTCCCCCACACAATATCTCCAAAAGTTCTCTATGAATTTAAATGACCTTTTGCGGAAGGGTGGGGCATGAGTCAGGAAACAATTGATTACATTTTTGAGTGAATTTGGGAATCTTTTGCGATTGTGTTAACATTGCGAGATAGGGCAATCTTAGTGCATTAACACACTTTTAAGTATGGAAAGGACCTGATGGAAGTCGGGTCCGGGGGCTCCGGGGGCTCCTGGGCCCCAATATCAGAAGCTCTTATGTCCTTGCGACCACCGTTGCGAGGACTAAGAGAATCTTTGAGGAATTCCTGCCAACTCATTCACGTGTGCGTATCCCCTCATTAAAACTGACCTTGTGGGAGATCAGATAAGTAGGAATGCATTAACACAGCAATGACGTCAAGAAGTGACGTCATAATAAATCAATATGATGAACTGTATAATAGTTCGTTCATCTTAATCTTTTGTTGCCTTTATTAGCGATTCGGGTAGTCGTTTCTACGGCCACGAATAAACAGCGCGACCGCTAAAAATGAAGATGAAGGTAAACAAGGAGCCACCATTAAAAAAACAATATATTGGGTTACTATACTTCGTCTAATCATAAGAATACATAATAAAAATTGTCATTTTAGTTGTTTTTTCAAACTATTGGTGATATGCCTTTGATGACAAATTATAAGCTTTTGTCACTGTATAGTCTGGGATCTGTTACCTGATAGTTCATTTTTTTTTGTGACAATAGCATCCACACGGACGGACATACTCACAGCGTCCAAGGAGACGCCGCTTGTCCAGAGCAACTGACTATCTCACTGTCTCACGATGAAGAGAATTCAAATTGGCTGAATAGGTTGTTGTGTTCTGCGTTACCCAGAAGGCTTTTGTCTAAAGAGGCAGAAAGGTTTCAAGATGTAATATTCTTTTCACTCTTTTTTGCAGAAAGTTATTTTCTGCTCGTTTTATATGCGGCATTTGTTCAGTAATGCGGACTCACACCGGTGCTACAATAGCGTGCGGGTTACCGGGCCTGTTCTGTGGTCCCGGAAAGTCCGCAGCTTCTCTTCTTCGCTTCTCGGCCGCATGGATAAGATCAAAGCGTAGTATCTGTTCTTTGAAGCCGTCGGGCCGAGAAGTTGGATCAAACACCTGCCCGGGACTGTCCCGGTCCCGGGATCATTGACCAGCAGACTCAGGATTTATCACAAGAGCTTGCACAGGATCCGTCCTGTGACCAAAGTCCAACCTGCCCTAATGTCCTCGTGACATCAGGGGATGCACCCTGCCTGCACGTTCGGGACCCCACCTTTTAATTCAACCAAACGTTTCGAACTTGTCATATTTACCGTCGCGAGGAGGGAAATGAATACATAAATTCAGCCTTTTAGCTAAGACTAAAGTGTAGTATCTGTTCTGATTATCTTAATGTGTAAAGAAAAAAATATTAATGGTAATAAATGATAACCCTGTTTCAATTCTAGTTGCAACCCTTTGCTACTTGTTGCGAGAAGCAAAAGGGGTATAGTTTTAAAAAGCTTTTACACACTTTTACGGGTAAATGATGACTTCGCTTCTTGTTGCTTTCCGTTACTTCTCGTATTCAACACAACCCTATTTCATATGTCTAGTCCACTCGGACGATGTAATAGTTAGTGCGTCTGCCTCACGGCAGAAGGTCCTGGGTTCGATTCCCGATATAAGCAAAGAATGTGGAAAACTCATGTGCACTCAATAGCTAATTGAATACACCCTAAGATGTGTGATTAGGGTGGGGGTATCCCTTCGGTGGACTTGCATCCTGCCAAGTGGTTGATCATAAAAACTTATAGAGTTCTGGTCTCGACCAGACTTGAAACTTACAAGGATCACTAAGCTGACGAAACCGGATCTTCATCACCGGGCTTCATACTCCATTGGGAATTATCTCTTTCATGTGTTGCTATATTTCTGTCTTTTTGACCCAGGGGGCATAATTGTACATAATCTGTTTAACCTCCGTAAGATCAGTGCAATATAAACCGGATGAGAAGGTTTTTGTGCGTTTGCCAAATTGTTACTTAGATACAAGATCATTCCGAGGGGGGAAAAAACAACATTGTTTCAGAATGAATTGCCTTTCTATGGTATCTTTTGTTAATTCTCTCACGACCGACACGGACTTTGTTTCCGTCCAGGGACCAAACGTTCTTGATTTGGTCTCGTAGACTGGTTCGCTGCCAGTCAAAATCAATCATTCCAAGCTTATTAATCACGCAACGGAATTCGGAAACAAAAGTCAGTAATCGTCAAAATTACAATATTTCATTGATCAAGGGTGCGTGATTTGGACAGGCAAGACTTGATAGTCACAATATTTCGAAAGAGAGCAAGTCTTTATCAGGAAACTACTTGCTCAATACATGAAGTACTTTTGACCAAATTGTATCATAACTGAGAAAGGGGGAGGTGGTGTTGGCGAGGTTCCGCACAAGACATACTCATATCACCCATTCATAACTCTTAAAAAGTAAAGAGCCACCGATGTGTACAGCATGGCAGGAACCATATCTCAGTGAAAGACCTACTAATGAACGGTGGCGAGCTAAGGCTGACATGAACAAAATACTTTCAAACAAACAACTTAAAAGAACTCTTTAACAATGTCAAACCGTGCAAAATATTACAATTTCTGAAAGAAGTCAGACTTTACACGGAAATATAATTCAAACAGCCTAATTACAATATCCATAGACGCTCATTTCTCTCCCCTACCCATCAAACAGTACGTCGAAACCAATTCTTAACTTTACAATACAATTTTTTCTTTTTAAACCCTATTAAAGACCTAACAGATATATTTTCAGACGTTCGCTTTTTAAATTTTAATCGATTCTGACATGAAATAACCCACCAGGGTTTGATGTGCCGATAAACCAAATAATCAATGAATCATCATCATCATGGCTTGGCCTCGCGGACGAGGATTTTGGATGGGACAGCACGCCTGTAGTAGGACCACCACTAGCCGGGCTGTTTATTGTAGAGGCACCAATTTACAACGCTCTTTTCTCCTCTGTTCTGATTCTGCGTTTGGAGGTAGTCTGGAAGATCTTGTAGCCCCACGTCTGGCTATTGACAGCCTCTACTGTCCAATTTCAATAGTCGATTCCACAGGAGAATCCCTGTATCTCTTTCGAGGTGCCCGTCTGTTACCATGGTTGAAAGTCTGCTTACAGAACAGTAGGATCTTTCGGAGTCTGTAGTCCTCCAATCTCGATCCATGGACTGGCCAGCGCAGCAAAGTCTTAATGCTGGAAGTGCTAGCACTCTTGGGGACTTCCTTGTTTGTAAAAGAGTTAAATATAATGTGTGTATGTGTCGCCCCTACCACTTTTTTAAAATAGAAACTTAATTTTCTTCTAAACCAAACATATCAGGATTTTATTATTTCTAGTGGAACATTACACAATCAAAACGGATATTATCAGGTATTGTTTATGACCAAACTCATCGAAAAACGCATCGGAATTCAACAAGATCACGCAGATAAGTTAGGGAAGGCACAATATTAGGACAATGACCTTCTTGTTCCCCAACGCATTTCACTATTAAATTTAAGCTCAATGTCAAGTCACTTCATATTTATAGATATTATATTATAATTATTTGCTTATTCCTCTAATCGTAATAAAGAACTATAATTATCAGTTAATACACCAGGAGTTATCTCCCTTTGACATATATATCAATTAATACATAATTAAATTAATCATTCAGAAACCGGTTGTCTGATTGGACTTGAAATTGCTTTATTCTGTTTAGAGCATGTCAACTGTATTGCGTTAACAAAAACTCTGCAACGATGTGCCGTATTTTTTTCGGGTGTTACGGTAACAAATCCACAAGCAAACATACAGACATCGGATCATTATAGTATTGATTAAATCCTTATGTTTTGATAAATCTTCCTCTATAACCAAGTGTAAGTATAAAGTGATAAGTTTATTCTTGTAGAAACCTTTACACAACGAATGCTGCAGAAAACCCATCCACGATAACTTCCAACCATAATCAGCAGAATCGTAATGAAGCAAATAATAAAACACAACCACAGAATTACGCAGATAAGTTAGAGAAGACACACGATTAGGATAATGACCTCCTTCTTTCTGAATGCATTCCACTGGGAAGTCTTTCTTTTATTTCAGCTTCCCAAGAGAGAGTAGAAAAAAAAACAAAGATAGACAATAGCATCAATTACACTTCATTATTGTCTGAACGTTTGAACCGATTTGCCAGCGATCAAAGGGCGACGTTACGAGTTATAAATTAAAAATAGAAATAAGCACAGAGAAAAGCATTACGAATTAATCCAGACATGCTGATTGGTGGATAATTCGTTGGTCTAATTTCGCCTCCGGTGTTCACTGACCCCTGTCGGTTAGTTTTTGTCTGGCGAGACGGTATAATGTTGCCGATACAGTAATTGGGTATAATTTCTTTTCTTTTGTACATGTCTAAATGGAGGCCATAAAAACTATCTTTAGTAAATGCTCACATGAAAACTGCTCTCTTCTGCAATTCCCAGCCGAGCGGTATAACATCATTAGCCGGCACCAAGAACTCGACATGATATTCGCTGCGAAAAACTTTGGTGATTCTTTTGAAGCAACGCAAAGCGATTCTTTTTATACATTCTCACCACTACCAACAACCATAACAGCATAGAAAGAAACCATAAAAAAATTAAAATTACTTATGATGAATGCTCATTAGACGTCTGGCTCCTTCAGTCTGACATGATAGCTAATTCATGCAAATAAAAAAAACATGATCAACTAAACCTTGTAGAAAAAAAAGAGTGTCTCATAATTCTTTGATAGTTGAGTTCATTTTGACTGGGACCTCCTGATAGCCCAACTTTGTTTAAGCCCGTTTAAAGTAAGATGTGTACAAAGGGAGCCGCTTAGTGGGATCACTTTGAGACAGGGTCCTGTAGATAACAATAACCGGCTGATAACATTAATCAAAGGATATAAAAATTGGAAATTTTTCATTCATTATTATAAATCCATTGTCATGTTATTAAATTCATTGTTATAAACAACTTTACATTATAAAAAAGTAAATATAAAATATATTGACTATTTATAAATTTATTATTAAATCGTTTAATGTGTTTGGGATCGACTGATTTTGATAACAGTATCCTCGATTATAATAAACGGCTTCCTCTGTATATTCAAAGTTGTCTCCCCCCATTCCTGTAATTCTTATATCAGACAATATTTCATGATTAAATCGGCAATCATGACGTTTCCTGTTTCCATATTGCCGCCGCTTCAGCTATCAGTGGCCGATAGCGGAATCGGTCGAGTGGTCGGCTGCTGCTGATGGCGGCGAAATTAAAGTCAAAGAAGCAGACGACAGTTGCAACATTTTTCCACTTTCTGAAGTAAAAGTCCTAACCCCAACCCCAACCCCAACACTAACCCTAACACTAACCCTTACGCTAATAACACTAACCCTAACTTATCCTTTGTTCATTTGTATTTATCAAGCTTTTGCTTGAATAAAACAAAATGGAAAACAAAAGCACTAGTCTCTTGAACCAGATGAAATTGCCCGATATCAGTAGAAGACCACTTAAAAAATGGAAAAATAAACTGATAATGCCGTTCTGAGGAATATTCTCGTCTCTTTATTTGACTTTAAATTCGCCATCAGCAGAAGCGGACGACTTCGGTCGAGTCCGCTATTAGCAAAAGCTGAAGCGGCGGCCATGTTGAAACAGGAAAAGTAATGATAGCCACTAAATCTATAAACACAATCCTATGAGAGAGCGGTTATCATTTTCAAAATCTTCGGTATAATTACTTATATTTACTAAGCTTAGCTTACTGTGTCACAAGACTAACATGGAAGGAATGGGTGATTGGGGGTGGTGGTGCTGCGAAATTCTTCCGAATGAGGAGGACATGCCTACCTTGAAAATCAGCATTGGACATCCTCTTTTAACCTGGTCTCGGACATTTACCACTGGCAGCAGACGGAATTAGTCAATTGTGTACTAATGTAGGTTTTTCATGAAAGTGAGCGTATTCTTTATATCCAATCTGTGCTCTTTACTCACAGATTCAATGTATTCATTCTTATTTACAACAACGGCATTGTCGCACGTGCAAGTGTCTCGTCCACTGAAATCAACATGGCGTCTTCGCACCCCGAACGTACACAGTGGCGCCTTACCGGAAGTCCATAAGCGCACTTTACCTTAAGGGTCATTACTCAATACTGAGATGAAAGTATTTGCTTAACAGTTAGGTTGATCTTTATCGTAAATAGCTTCACCAAAAATCATGATAAACAGTTATTACTCTTGACAGGCCATATGCGAACACACACTCGAGATGAATCCTTTTATTGTCGAGTGTGTGGTCTGCATTTTCACAATGTTCCAATTTGAAAGAACATATGCAAACTCACACTGGCGTGAAACAAAATTAGAAAAGCTGCATGTAAATATACTGAAGGGAACCCATGTACTTGTAAAGTATGTTGTTTAACATTTCCACTCTAATTCACATAATAATACACATGCAAATACGCAATAAAGAACAACTGTAATCATGCAAATTATATGGATTAGATTTTCACAGGATTCTCACATAATCATATGTGTACTTAAATACACAGGTGAACACACACTAAAAAAATGTGAGTACTTCAATCTTAAATCTTTTGTGACATCCCCTCAAATATTTCAATTAAATGTGATCCCATTTAAGGTGCTCTAAAGTTTCATGCAGGAAGACTTAATACAAATGCAGAGGTTATTGATTCGATATTAAAACCAGTTGCTTTTTAAAACCAGTTGCTTTTTTTTGTTGTTGCTTTGATCCCAGAAAAGGATATTTCCTTTGAAATAATGAATACTCCAATGAATTCAAAAGGCAGGAAAAGCTTTGCTCCAATTAATTCATCCGTTGAGTTACAAGTAGATATTCCAGAAAATGGATGAATTGAATGATAACAGCAAATCTCGAATCATCCTTTAAAAAAGAATAGCAACAAATACAAGGGGCTTCTGAAAGGTTCTCGGCCCGACCAAGTAGGGATTAACCTTGATCCGACCCACTCCCCAAAATCTGAGCGTGATTTTGTCACTGTAGCTGGAAAAAGTGTTCTTTTATATTGTAAAGTGCCAATTTGAAGGATCCTTGCGCTTATTTTTGAATTTATTTCTTATCGATAACATTTCAACACGGCCTTGTAAATTACTCTTCGCTTTTCGCATATAAACGTTTTACGAGCCTCATCAATTAGCAAGTTTATTTTGTGATATGAACTAACAGACTGAAAATTCCGTGATATATAATGCAAAATAACTATTTTGAAACTCAAATGGTTCTTCTGACGATTGAACTTGGCCGATCCATTCTTCGGTCTTATTCAGATGTAAAAAGAGTGTGATGGGTTAAACAAAAGTTATGTTTAAAGGGGATAACCCTCATAGCACATGGCAGGGGTGTTTCTGTGTCTTTGTCTTGTCAGGTTTAGATTTGTTGAGAAGTGGAAGCCACATCGGGTTGAAATCCGCACTTGTCTGGCTAATGCATTTAGTCGACATTTTGATGTGAGCTGTTTGATTTCTCTGTTTCCAACATCGTTCTCTGTCAATAACCTGGACTTCCTCCCAGATAGAAAGATGCTCGGCCGAAGAATGGATCGGCCGAAACGTCGTGTTTACAACACAAATAACAAGTAGGAGTTCAATCGTCCAAAGAATCATTTGAATATTAATGATCCTTCTCAAAACTATAGAAAAGAACCATTTGAATATAAATGACCCTTCTCGAAACTATTGGTGAAAACGGGTATCAGTGATTAATAAGTATTTTCATAAATATGTCTTTTTGCTGAGATGTTGTGTTAACTATTATTTTACTCATCAAACCAGGCACAAAGCCATGTTACTTTCGAAATATAACGCAACGGTCATCCTTGTTTATTTGGTACTAAAATACGATAGCATAAAGATTGCCAAAGTTTATCTCTCTTGGTGGCTAAAAATGGCTAGACTTTTCATTTCCAGCTAACTTTAAGCTGTAAATGTTCTCTTTTAAAACAGACCATTTTCTTTAAGAAAGACTAAAGAAAACGATTTTTGGCAGGAGAATTCTTTGCTATCGATAATTTTATTGGCTGCTGACAAAGAGGAGGTTATGCAATTACGCAATGCTATCAGGAAAAATAAATATTGTTGAATTATGCGCGAATGCCCGTTTATTCCAATTGCCTTCGTCCGCTTGACTGCCTCCCTGTCGATAACAAAAATAATTCGAAATGCAAACCGACTATCGACTAGCAATTATGCCAGGTCTCCAGGGATATAATAAAACAGGCCTCTCTTGCTGTCTCGATATGTTGTATAGCGGGGTGAATGTCCTGGACTTGGATAGAAAGGAAACTAGAAGACTTGCTTGTAAAAATATCTAGACATATTTGTATTTCATAATATACACAGCATACACTTCGTCGGCCGATGGATGAAGCGTGGGAGAGAGATAAGCAGAACCGTCAGTCTGTCCCCAACAGGGACAGCGATCTCCTGCCTTTCGGCTCCGCTGATGTCTGTCTCTTCTTTGAGTGCCGAGTTTTCTGTTCGCGCCTGCTCTCCGTTCGGGTCTGCTTTATAGGTTTCTCGAACTCCCACGCAGGTGTCACATCCTGTTTGTTGGACACCCACGCATATACCTATTTCCTAAGGTGAGCGGGTCACTTATATTTCCGCACAGGTGTTTGACCTCGGAATAACCTTTTCGTGGCAGCATATCATAACAGATAGACAATGGAACGAGGATGAAGTGACATCTGCAGGGTGTAAGCCTGGGCGGTGCATATGAAGATCCTGGGATGCCCAATCGACAAAATTCCCCCCTCGGTCTCGATGTAGTCGAAAGGCAAGCGGAGAGCGATACGTTTGGCATCAGCTTGACTACAGGAGCTGTCGGAAGGACGTTAAGTTTGGAATTCAGCCGCTTGCCCTGGTATGGAATTAAAATTGTCCTTCTCATAGACTGGTTGCCTTTCCAAGGCTAGACAGCCAAGTCTGCTCTGCTATTTTACTCATAGCTGAAGGGAGAAGTGTTGGATTCATGCCTTTCCCTCGACCGGAATTTGAACTAGGCTCGCTGATCTGATACCATTGTCCGCGCTGTTAACCAATATGCAACTCGTACCTCCAACATGAAATAAAACTAGCATTTCAAGGGAAATTATGAATCACCGCCTCCCATATATGCTGTGTTGAGGTTTGGATGGCAGTGAAATTTATGGTGTGTGGAGCAGTAAAATAAGTAGCTACGGTGTCGAGATATTTCGGTTACTTCTTTCAGTTGCGAATTTAGATATTTTATATCTAAATTTAGATAATTCTAATGAGCGGAAGTCAAGCGATATAATTTATAGAATATTCTTTTATTAGATTTCCCTGAAACCGTCGATCCAAACAACTTCAAACTCGCCACTGCTCTGCCTTGCGTGCTGACTAATATATTTACCGAATGTCAGCTTTGTACAACATCACGTTGTTGAGTAATCTTGGTGCATACACACCGAGACACGCATATGTTTTCAATTGTAGTTAGATGTAATCAACACGAGGGCAAAAGTAGTCAAACTAACAAAGAATGATTACCAAAATGTAACTATAAATTCATTAACGGAAACAACTCCAGGTGTTATAGAATTTATAAAATCTTGAATGTGACCTGCATCACTTTAACTATGGTAATCTTATTGCGTTAAGAATTTAATAAGATTAAATCCTGCATCAGTTCGTTTATTTTTGTCGACAAAGATTACTCGAAGGCAACAATACATACTGAGGTTAAATGCACTTTTAGTTCAACTAGCGTATTTTGCGGCATATAAGACGCACCGGCATATAGGACACATCTTAGATTGAGCATGAGATATGTTGGAAAAATAAGATTGAGGGAAATGTTGTAGGGCCGCCTGTTCCGGGAACAACGGGTGGAGATTCATCGATCTCAACTTTGAACCCGAGCCTGACCGTC